>FJUX01000174.1:0-58797 GCA_900074905.1 Rhynchosporium agropyri
CGGTGACGCTCAGCAATACCCCGAAAGGGCTCTGCAATAGCCAATCCTCTCGAAATGTGGATCGCAGACATCTCTCTTCTTTCAAAGCTGGGAAGAGGTGGTATTGCGATTGTCACATATGCAGTATCTGATTGCCCGCTAAATACGGAAATTATCCTTTTTGTACATCACTTGCAAAATCTGTTCCGAACCACTGACCCAATGCTGATTGGACCAAAATCATCATCCTATCATGCAAAATTTGGAGTGTCAATTAATATCTATGAATGCTAGCTGATATAATGTATCGTCCGTCAATGAATTACCACAAAGTGAGTAAGTATCCACACATTACCTATTCCAGTAGAAGAGGTAACAAAAGAACGCGAACTCAAAGATCGATCAATACATGAACTACTACTCGAGTATCTATCCTTATTCTCTCATCTTTTTGATAATCAAACCACTCCCATAAGTCAAGTTTCAGACTTGGTTCTCCATACACTTCGAACATCTATTCTTCCCTTTACCTTCCTACACCACCTAGTACTGCTACTTTCTCAGCCTTACACAATGCATTCTCTTAGCGTCTGTCTGGTATTACTTGACTTGACTTGGGAGTGGGACTCCTCGCGAGGGAGGGCGGTAGTGATATCCAGGGCGTTGATGAGAAAGACAGTCTGGATAATACGGTACACTAATAGGATTCGAGACGAAGTGAGACGTGTGGTTACTGTGTAGTAAGTAGGTAGGTAGGTAGTCAACCCATAAAAGCGCAAAACAAACAGATCACCGACTTTCTAAATTTGCAACAGGAAAGTGAATCGATGTACGACGAAGAACAAGGTATGTATTGACTACAGATGAGATGCGGTTGACGGAAGCAAGGAAAGAAAGGAAGGAAGGAAATGGGTTAAGCTTGAGATACGCCTGCAGCAAAAGGAGGTACTGTAAGGGGCGGAGCAGTGGCTGAGATCAGATGCAAGATGCAAGATAGAGAGATACATGTGCAGATGCAAGATCGATAGATCGATAGATAGATAGATAAATACATGTACAGATCTCCTATGTGTACAAGTACGTACATGCAAGCTGCATACTTGCGCAGGCACAACAAGGACAGGAAGAGAGAGGCAGGCAGGCAGGCAGGCAGCCACACTGCAGAGCGTTGTTTTGAGGGGTCGTGTATACGATGTGCATATCGCCCCCACTGATATGCTGTGCTGTGCTGTGCTATGATGGGACGGGGACGAGAAGCTCTGTGCTGAAATTAGGAGATAGGCGACTGGAGTAACCATTTTCCGTTTCCGTTTACTAGGTAGGTAGTCTGGTGATATGTGTGTGTGTATGTACTTCCCAAGTAGTAGAGTAAGTACGAAGTATGAGGGAGGAGGAGGAGGAGGAGGAGGAAGAGGAAGTACAGTACGGAAAGACCCACTCACATCAAACTTTACCTTTACTTGACGTGGTACCAAGTAAGTACTTTGCTTCCTTCCCTCCTTCCTTCCTTCCTTCCTTCCCCAGATTCTCGGCTAGAAGTAGGTAGTGTCGTTACACCACGTCGGATTCCCAAACATCGTCCGTCCCATGTACCCCACGTACCTACCCAGTACCCACCCACCTACCGTACCTGGATATGGGGACGTATGGGGAACTAAAGCAAGACCTGACCTGACCTGACCTGACCTGACCTGACCTGACCGGGATCGTTACTTGGGACTTACTGGTGTCCGTGATGCGGGCTAGTTGTAGTAGGGCAAGATAGGGTAGTGTCTCTGATATATGGCTCGTGAGAAAGAAATCTGTCTGGTAAGTCTCCGTATCTATCTGAAAGGAGGGAAGGAAGAAAGACATCCGGTTCCGTGGACCATGTTCGTCAGCAGCAGCAGCAGCACTTGAAAGAGGGAATAAATGATAGTCACACACGATAGAACCAGCCTACTTGACGTAAATACTTCCATGCCTCGGAAGGATTCGACGACGACACCGAGAAATCGAACGGTTGGAAAGCAAAGAAGACATGAATCAGGTAAGGAAAGGAAATGTGACAAGACAAGATGGCAGGCATGAAAGACCGTATGATCCGATAGAAACACGCACATTGGCAATGCAATGAACGCTCTGCTCGTGTGGCTGGCTGGGCTGGCTGGGCTGATGGAAGAATACTGACAACAGCTTACTTACTTGCAGACACAGGACAGACTCCGTGTACTGACTGACTGACTGACTGACTGACTGACTGACAGAGAATGAATATTGAGTCAGAACGAATCAGACATCCGCGCCTCCCCCTGCGGAAGTGTTGAATCATGACTTTGCTGTGCCTCCCAATGTGTTATAATATACCGGACCGGACATTCAAGGCCCTGGCTCCTGGCTCCCTGAGGCTGGCTGGCTGGCTATCTATTCATCCGAAGCCACCGATATGTTCCTGTTCTGCCTCGGAGAAGGAAAAATATTGGGATACAGGATTAAGTGTGTGTGTGTCCATGGAAAGAGCTGAGCTGCGTATTGATGATGACAGTGAATATCCTTGTATTCTTTGAAATATATTGCTCGTCTGGCTGGTTCTGAATGGCCTCAACTTCTGGCACCGCCAAGCTCAAGCGCAAGCGCAAGCTACACGTGCCACTCCACTCATCTTTGTACCGTTCGTGCCGTACGTACAGAACAGTACAGTGTACCAAGTACGATATGATATCACCTGCGGCCGCACGAACTTGCTTATTGGAATGCGGCTTCGATCCTCCGGCATCTCGGTAAGCAGCTCCGAGATATAGTGGGTCTGCAAAGCATACTAAGCTAGAAACGGAGATTCGCTCGCGGAGAGAGCCAATCGAAAGCGAGAACGGAGTCTTGGCGAGGGAGTGTGCATGAATGGTGGTGGGGTTGTCAGATTAAGTGGCGGAAGGGATGAAGGGAGGGGAGGGGAGGGGAGGGGAGGGGCAGATAAGATGTTGGCTTACTTAACCTTTACTTAACCTTTTGTAAGGATTTTCAAGTTTGAAGGAGGAGCATTTAGAATAGAAGCTTGATAGATGGGGAAAGTATGAGAAAGTAAGGTATGATTTACTGTAAGAGAGATGGGGAAGATTTATTATATTAGAAGATCGAGGATTTGCATTTAATATATTCATTTAAATGATGATGATGATGATGATGATGATGATGATGATGGTGAAACACAAATTCTAAATACAGTTCTGTGCACACTGCGTTCATCCTGATCCTCCATATTTCACAATGTGCTGTGCATAACAATATACAGAGTAGAGCGACATATCTAGGGGGCTGGCTAGCTGCACACAATGATTCATTCATTCTTGTATTATAAGTAGATAGATGTTCGGTACGGAAGAAACGCTGTGGATGAAATCTCCCTCCCTCACTCACACACTCTCTCAAACCAACCCATCCATCCCCCGTCCTATCGCATCTGCACGCACTCTTCCGCCTCATCTTCATCTTCAACCTCATTCAGTCCTTCATGCTCTCATCTCATCTCATCCCATCTCATCTCATCCCATCTCATCTCATCTCATCTCATCTCATCTCATCTCATCTCATCTCATCTCATCTCATCTCATCTCATCTCATCTCATCTCATCTCATCTCATCTCAGCCTTGGCCTCAACCTTGGCCTCAACCTCGAAACCTACCTAATCTAATCTAGCACGGCATGGCATGACATGGCATGGCATGGCACGGCGGGCGAGTGGACGGTGGTATACTGTAGGTACGGAGCAGGTAGTCCAGGGATTTGCTGTCTGTCGTAACGGTCTGCTATACACTTCGTCTATACCATATAGTCAAGATAGTCAAGATAGTCAAGATAGTCAAGATAGTCAAGATAGTCAAGATAGTCAAGATAGTCAAATAGAGTGCAGGTGTCCTAGTCCGGAAATCGTGTATGGCTGCAGTATCCTAAAGGAAGAGGATCGATTGATTAGACCTGACCTGAATGAATAGAGCAGAGATGGATCATACCCTATCTACCTAAGGTATCTATCTATCTATCTACCCAGGAGTCCGGTATTGATTGTATGCTGCTGTGCTTGACGGCGGACGGCATGTACCTTACCTACCTACCTCTTGAATGAAGCTCCCGTGCTTTCCACGGGCAGATGGGTAGGTAAAGTACCTACCTACTCAAAAAGCAGAATAGAATAGAACAGAGCGATCAAAGAAGACTCTACTATAGCTTAGAGCACTTCAAATGCCTGTATATCTATCTATCTATTCTATCTATCTATTCTATCCATTCTATCTATACAGGCCTCTGCCTCTATCCCATCCTGCAAAGTACCGTACCTCTTCATTATACCATTCTGATTCCCTTCCACAACTGGAGATAAAACGAGAATGAGAATGAGAAAGAGAATGGTGCAGGGTCCTCGAGTCATCAATCACATGGAACAGTTGCCTGCCTCTACTCGATTACCTACCCCGAGCCCGAGCCCGAGCCAGCCTACCTTCCTTACCTTGTGGAGTAAATATCCACTTCCCCATACATACATACATACATACATACATACTGTACATACATTCGAGTATAAAGTAATATGCCCCCGCCCCCTCCCTGCTATTGTACTGTAGGTACCTACCTATCGATCTTGACCCCTTCCCTCCCCCGCCCCCTTCCCTGGTCTGGACCCTCTCTCTCTACCTTACTTTTTTTTTTTTTTTTCCATATTCTTTCTGATCCTTACAATACAATACAATACAATACAATACAATACAATACAATACAATACAATAATACATGGTGACGATCATTTATTCCGAGTGAGTCGAGTGAGCCGAGTGAGTGAGTGAGTGGGTAGGTAGGTAGGTAGGTATCTCAGGTATCAGCGTGCTGGATGGAAGATCTGGCCTGTTGCGGTAACATAATTCCATCGGGGCTGCTACTGCTACTGCTACTGCTACTGTATTATAGTACGAAATGTATTGGTGTCTACATCATTCACTACTACCGAAGTATATACAGTACAGTACATATGTAACAGAAACACATCCATACCATCCATACCATTTACACGCATGCATGCATGCATGTCTACTAGCCACCCCTCTTCACTTTAAACTCTTATGAGAATACTCATCCCACACTCACATATCACTGACTGGGGTTTCATGGTATGGCATGGGGGGATGATGCACTGCTTCGAGGTTGATTGGATTGGATGACACTGGTTGGCATGGGGAAGGGGGAAGGGGGAAGGGTGAGGGGCGAGGGGTGAGGGGGAGGGTTGTTGGCATGCGCTTTCTTACAGTACAGTACAGTACAGTATACTCTGTAGTAGTATTTAGCCAGATTGGTCGGTCCCATCCATCATCCATGTGCAGGCCAGACAGACCAGGTGGTATTGTAAATGCTGCCTCACAGGCAAATGCTACTACGACCTGCATCACTCACTCACTCACTCACTTACTCACTCACACCCTGTTCTCTGATCCGTACCTTACCTACCTACCTACCTTACCTACCTTACCTTGCCCTTCCTTACCTTGCCCTTCCTTACCTTGCCCTTACTCTATTCAATCAAATCCATCCATTTTACTTTCATTACATACATTACCTACCTATACAGACAACTCGGTCTCGGGTTCGGTTTCTGTCTTCCTTTCTCTGCTCACATTACCCCACAAAGCTTTGGCTGAGCTGTGTGTGCATTTCCAACCTCATCCATCGTACGGCGTTGCATTATATTTGCATTATATTGCACTGCACTGCACTGCATCGTCTCGTCTCATCTCATCTCATCTCACCTGGCCTGGGTCGACTCGACTCGACTCGACTCGTCTCGTCTCGAATCTCTTCCCAAGCTAGCTAGTCATCTTTCGTCATGGACGATTCCTAAAAGAAGAAATACAGAAACAGACCGACGAAACTTAGGAGGACGAATCAGTTGGACGGGGAACGAGGACGAGGCTGGCTGGGAGAATAACTCGGTTGTAAACAGGCCGGATTAGATTCGATTCCACTCGATTCCACTCGATCCCATTCGATTCGTTTCATTCATCCATCTATACAATTCTATTATCTATATCGCACCCAGATGATCCAAATCTGGTTTATGGTCGGAAAGGGAAAGTTGAGCTGAGCTGAGTTGAGTTGCGTTGAGCGAAACGGCAGGGCAGGGCATTCAGGCCAGCCACATACCGGGACGCCAGCACGGTAAAAGAACTTCAGTACAGCTCCTCCTCCAACTGTTTTCACAGGTATAGCTTCTCATTTCACATCGCAACGAGATATTCACACAACTACCATACAACTACCATACAACTATTCTACAACTGTATCACGACTTCGCTCCTATCGTTCAACACCCAGTCATTTGTCGGAAGAATATGCACCACTTCCTTCACGGGCAGGCATTTGGATCGTCCGAATACCTCTGACAGATCTTCGCCTCGACCCCGACTTGTTATTCTCTATCCCAAATTCTCGATTCCACACATCCGACGAAGCAGACAAGACCAAACCAAACCAATCCACCCCAAAGTCAACTCGAACAGCACCTCGTCGATTTTGCTGCCTCATCGCTTGTACCCTAAGGATACCACTTCGCCTGGCCATCACATCAACCTCGTCAGCTCGAGCTCTTCGCCTCTGCTGACACTTTCTGACATGTCCCTCGCCCTTCGCCCTCAACAACAAACAAAATGGCGTTGAGACATCCGTATCCCAATGTATACAAGTTCTACAACCAGTTCGCTGCTCCGGATCAGGCTTCACCTGAACAATCATCCAGGAGTCAAGGACTGCGGAAGAGTGGTCCGAGGTCGAAAACAGGGTGCTCCACGTGCAAGTATGCTTTCAATGGCTTTCCTTTGTTCTAGCCTTTGGGTGAATGAGGAAGAATGTATGTGGTTCTAAGATCGTATGTGCCCGAGGAAGAATTTGGGTCAGGAGCCTCTGATACTCATACTCTCTCGATCGGGATTGCATACTTCTCGACAATATGTTCGAGGCAGATGCTTTCGATTCGATTCTCCATCTTTCAATGGTCAACCCTTCATCTACTTGGTTGCGTCACCACCAGGTATTTTACTAACTTCTCATTAGACAACGACGAGTGAAATGCGACGAAACAAAACCAGGTTGCGTCCGCTGCCAAAACCTCGGCCGAGAATGCGGAGGCTACGCTCCTGAAACCCTCGAGGACTCCTCGAAATCTATCGCACCAGTGCCCATCCACCCTCGACCTATGTCTGTAATGACGTACTCGCCCTCTGTGGCCATCCCGGGAACGGCAGACGAGCGACGCTATTTCCAACGCTTCTGTGACAAGACAGCTTCGGAAATCTGCGGCTCCTTCGATCCAACTTTCTGGACCGAGAAAGTGCTACAGCTGTGCCATCAAGATGCTCCAATACGACATGCTACCATAGCATTGGGAGCACTCTCGAAATCGCTTGAGGTGACTTCTTTTCCTACCCGGCTTTCGTTGAGTGGATTCCCGCAGATCGATCTACATCATCTGGATGAACATCATAAATACGCTTTACGGCAGTACAGTCGTTCCATCGCTGCCCTCCGCATCATTCTCTCGGACGGGCGTCGTCATCTCCGTACCTCCTTGACATCCTGCGTGCTGTTCATGACTTTCGAAGCGTTACAAGGCTGCTACGAAGGTTCCCTCACTCATCTTCGAGGCGGTTCTCGCTTATTAGCAGATTGGCGTACCGCTCGACGAGGACAATCATCCCGACTATCACAGGACTCACTTTCGGAAATCCAAGACGGGTTGATCGATGACCTGGGACGGATGTTCGCGCGTTTGGATGTACAGGGTCTCTTCGTACCTCCGCCATTCCCGATGCCGGAAAGTGATTGGGAAGATGTCGTTGTGGCGGACACGTTCGACAGCGTGCAAGAAAGCCGTGAATCTTTTGATTTCCTGATGCAAGGCATAGGGCAGTTTTACCGCAAATCGGTAGCGCACAGCCAGTCCCACCCGGAGCGTTTGAACACGCCTTTTTGGAAACATCAGCACGCGCACTACTCGGCACAACTCGATCAATGGCGCTCCGCATTCCAGGTCGTGTTCGCGAAGGAAGTTCGAGCGGGCGATATCCTGGCGGAAAGTAGCGACATGCTGAGTATCTACTTCAATGTGGCGACGGTGCTCCTGGCGTCGAGTTTGCAGCATACGGAATGCTTATACGATGAGTACACGGAGCTCTTCCAGGAAATCGTAAGCAAAGCCCATAAACTCATCCAATCCTCCGACGACCCTTCCAACTCCTCACGCTTCACACTCGATATGGGCACCATCCTTCCGCTCCTCGTGACCGCCACAAAATGTCGCGATCGACGGATCCGCCGCCAAGCTATCGCTTTGTTATGGTCGAAAGCGAGGAGAGAGGGATTGTGCTATGATACGATCACGGTTGCGAGATTATGTGCGTGGTTGAGCAGCATTGAGGGCGATGGGGTCGTGGATGAGAGTGTGCGGATTGAGGAGAACAAGAGGTACATGATTAGTTATATGCACTTGAGTAGCGAGGAACGTTGGTTGGCGGTGCAGTTGACGAGTGCGGTCACAAATGGGAGTGGTTTGCACACTTATCGCGAGACGACTTTCAGTTGGTAGTGAAAAGTTGAGGAAGATGATTACAATTGATTGAGAGCCGGTGTCGGTACTGCAGCTGATGACTCGAAAGGTTTTGGAGTGGCTCGTCCTGGATTTGAGGATTGATTGATTTGAGCGTGGAGTTCGGAATTTGTCAGGGTTGGGACTTTGTATCAAGGCATGGCATGGCATGGCAAGGCATGAGAGGGAAGACTTCGGCGCTCATCATGCCAGTCTTTTGCCTCGAGCATCATTGAGATGTCGATATGCAACATTTTTGGGGAAGAGGATCTCGACCGAGTCGATTACATCGGGGTGAGGGAGGGCAGGATTTGGCAACACGGTCACAAATCCACAGGGCAGAGGCAAGGCAAGGCAAGGCAAAGCCAGGTAAGGGAATGAAAAAAGCACCATTCGTCGGATGGATGGGAACTATGGCATGTACGGTGCGGTGCGGTCCGGTGTGGAGAATAGAATGAATGTTGGAAAAATGTTATTCATGCACGTAACTGCATCGTACATGCCTTTTATTCCTCTCAACATTTGCTTTGCTTTGCCTTGTTTTGCCTTGCCACTCGTTCTATCTAAGGTAGCGATCAGGTCGGTGTAGCCGGCCAAAAGAATCGATCCATGTCCAGCAAGTACATCTGTCATGACTCTCCAAGTCCTAGTATCAGCCGCACCACCCCCCCGAGCGGGGAAATGCCAGACTAGAAATTCAATGGGATTCGAAGCCACCAGATCCAGACGGAATCGTCCTTCTCACATCGCCAGAAGACAGGAGAGGAGAGGAGAGGAGGGGGGGGGAGAGGAGAGGAGAGGTAGGATAAGCTCAACACCAGTATCAAATCACATCGCTGGCATCGGACAGTCGAGGCCCCATGCCGAAGAAATCAAATATCGAAAATCCGGACCGCAGAAAGAGAAACAGAAGCAGAAACAGAAGCAGAAACCCGAATGTCAATCCAACATCAAGCTCCTCAGACCGCCGCGCCATGCACAGGGGAGTCATCTCATCATCACGTCGCATTCGAGCCCTGCTCGGAACGCGAGTACAGCTGAACTTGAGAGGGCATGGGAGTGAGTTGTGATGGGATGGGGATGGGATGAGTTGTCATACAGGAGCGGAGACAAGGTCACTCAAGCCAACCTTGTTACTGTTACGGGAAGAAGAACGGGGGATGGGAATGGGAATGTGAACATGGGAGGTTAGGAGGGAGCGAGAGTGAGAAATGGCGAGTCTGAGACTGTCCGAGCTGAGCTGAGCTGAGCAAGCGAGGGTGAGATCTTCGTGGTCGTCAGTCAGTCGGTCAGTCAGTTTGGCAGTGGCAGATAGATGGAAAGCCTGCCTGTTAACGCCCAAGACATGTACACCTCGCAAGGTGGATGGCAGAAGGCAGCAGGGAGTGAGCTTCCGCTGGGAAAGAAATGTGTGTGCGGTGAGGAAAAAAAAAGAAAAAGATGTATGAGTAAGAAACCGCCATCCTAAGAAGGGAAGGGAAACCATACAAACAACGGGAGTCATGAGCATTTTTCGACATCTTCTCTCTTGTCTTATTTTATTTTTTTTGCCTTTTCTTGTTTTTTTTTTTTTTCTTTCTTTTCTGTCATGGCATGGCATGGCATGGCAAGGCAAGCTCGCTCGATCGAGTATAGTCAGTTCCTCTATGATACCGCAAAAGGTGGAGTTTGGATTTGGAGTTGGAAGTTGGAGTCGGAGTTGAGTTATCAGATACAATCATTGCCTTGCATACCTACCTTATCTACTTTAGCCAGCCAGACAGCTAGAGCGGGCTCTACTGGATGGATAAGCAGGTAGGAAAGGTAGAGGGGAAGGGAGGGAGGGAAATGTTGGAGTTGTGTCGGGATAAGGGGAGGGTGGGTTATGGAGCAGCTTAGTGTACTTTGCTGAGCCAAGGGAAAAAGGAAAGGAAAGGAAAGGAAAGGGAAGAGGGAAGAGGGAAAGGGGTTATGGAATGAAACGAATAAATGGAATGAATGAATGAATGTAACGAGGAACATGTTTTGTACTTGCCTATGTCTTGCTTGCTGCTGACTGATCGATTCTTGAGTACTGTACTATATACACGTAGGTAGCTACTGGTTCATTTTCTGGATTTGTATTTTTTTTTTTATCTTTCAATTCCCGCGTGGTAGGTAGGTACAGTGTTCGCTCTGTGTGGAATGGAATGATGAGATATGATGTGATGTGAATGGGATTGTGTGAATGGGTCTATTATGTTGTGTTATGTTGTGTTGTGGTGTATCTAATCTTTTCTCCATCCCTAGGACCGACCCTTCCTTCCTTCCTTCCTTACGTGCATAGCCCAATCATATCATATTCATCAATCAATCAGCCTCAAACTCAGCTCTACTCGGCCTTGGAAGAGTGGATTAATTCCGGGCTTGTCTTGTGTGATCGGATCCCCCTTTCAGAATCAACCTTCAGCATCTTCAGATATGTTCACGAGGAAAAGAGTTCATCTTGATTCTTGCGGGTAGGCGGGCTTTATGATTGTAGGATGTATTATGTTACTTGGGAGTTGTGTTTAGTTTAAGATGAAACACGTTGTTATATCTCTCTCTCTCTCTCTCTCTCTCTCTCTGTGCCGTGAAATGAAAGGAAATGAACGACTCTTCACATTGGCATGTCATGTCACCTCACCTTATCTAAATTCGACCGACTTACTACCCATCTTTTCTCGCGATACATATACATCCTATGGCTTGAAATGATTCTGTACGTTAGGATACCATCTTATCCAAACTCACACTTCTCACCCCCACACTTCTCACTTCTTACAGAATAAAAGGGACAAATTGATACACGAGAAAAAACATCTCATCCCATCCCATGCCATGCCATTCCTTTGTTTCTGTAAACCTCGATAATTTCTCACTCGTCCAAGGCTTTCTTTCCTTCCATTCCTTTTCCTTTCCTTCCTTTTCCTTTCCTTCCCTCCCCTTTCCTTCTTACTTATTATTATTAATTGACAAGCTAAGCTGAGCTGCTATGTCAGGTCAATGAGTAGAGGTAGAGAAAGAGTTAAAACTGGAGACAAAATAAATGAAAGGTCAATGGAGCCTATCTCTCGTAAGATTTCCTAACGCCCCAGCGGCCACGCCAGATGTTCAACGTGCTTATTTATAGTATAATCTCACACACACACCACCTCCTTCATCTCATGATCAATCAATCAACTCTCTGCTACAATACAATACAATCTCATTTCCCATATCTTACCCCCCCCCAACATTTCGCATCTCTCACATCTTCATCACTCCTCCAATCCCTGTCTTTTCCATAATCCGTTCCATTTCCCCTGATCCATTCCCCATGGGAAGTAGTGACATTCCGCACCAACACCACTAATACCCCATCTCATGTCATCCTATGATTTCCTAGACTTAATTCTAAACATTAAAAGGCCTTTCTATCTTACGTTACTGTATCTTGTATATAATCGGCTGTCTTTAGGGAAGTATTGTACCAAGATAGACAAAGTTACCAAAGCATATAGTATAGTATATAAGCTGGGTAGTTGATTTGCGATGGAATGTTGTTTTTGATCTAGAGCTTAGGGAGAGATGTAGGAGATCGTGGATATGGATATACTTGAGGAGGTGAGATGGTTGGCGATTTAACCCTTTTCTATGATTTTTAGGATTTTGATTTGAAATATTAGAAGTCTTCTCGTCTTGTGTACCTATTTCTTCTCTACGGTAGACTGTCTTTATAGGGGATCTTGTGCTAGAATGAATGAATGAAGTATATAGTATATGTAAGCTGAATAGCTGATCCACTTTTGAATATTGTTTCTATCCTAGGCTTGGGGAGAGGTGTAGAAGGTGGTAGATGTAGATGTGATTGAGGTGGAGATGGAAGACTTCCCAACACCAATGGTCGGGGAAAAAATGCGATGATAGATTCAGGAAGAGAACGAGCATCCTCTTCTTCATGATCGTACAGCAACTGCTTCGCTTTCAGGATGGTCTCACGCCTGGCTTTGGATCTCTGATAAGGAGCTTCTTCTTCTTCTTCTTCTTCTCCAACTTTCTGAATTGATCCTTTCTTTTTTAGAAGAGCTACATGCTTGAAATTAGACGTCAGAGTGTTTCTACCATGCAATAGGCCTCCCTCGCCAGCAGCCTTATTCACAATCAAAACTTGCGGCGCCACTAAGCTATTCGCTTCAGGATGAGGAGTCAGTAGTATGCGTCATCGCATTACGTCCGGCGGAGATTGCTCGCTGTGATACCGAAACCAAAGAAGTAGGTCCATCCGGGTCGTGGGCATAGAAGAAACGGGACTCGGCACTGCATTTCTGATACACAAGTCCGTCTCCAACAGCAAGGCAAGGTCATATTTATAGCGATTGAGAAATGATGTCTCGTTGCTGGTAGAGGGTGAATGTGGAGAAAGTGGAAGTGACGATACCGTGGAACTTGGATGATGAGGTATTGCCGGGTCTACTTCGTCATCTGTGGCTCGTGGGCTCTCGGTATATCCTATCGTAGTCTGCGCCGCGAATTTCGACTTGGGTGGTTTTGAAACTGCACCTCCACCGTTTCCCCGCGCCGACTGTGTTTTGGTCGCACCAGTAGGGGAGCCGAGTCATAGACGTCGACTGCCACCGAGAGCAAAAAGAAACAATGGAGGCAGTTTGTTGTTACTCGCTGAACTGGGATGCGTGTTTTGGTCTGTGACCGATGGGGTCTGGTTCGTCGCAAGCACCAATCCCATGGATGACGCTGTTCTGTTCTCGGAGGGACGAGGAAGATTATGTTGAGTCAGATGTGGTCCTTGCTCGCTCTGAATACCGTCGCGAGTCTTGCGACTAGGTATCGAACCCGAGATTGACATGTTACGGTCACTGGGGGAAAATGTAGGGATAGTGTTGAAAGGGACCACCCCAGACCCAGATCTAGGAAGAGGTACGAAGTTTGAAGAGGATCCAATTATGGGTAGTGGTGTAGGCCAGGAAGGCTGTGGAAAGTTGCTTGTGGTGAGATGAGAAGGAGCCGCCAATTCCAAACTAAGAGTAGGCGTCGATTGAGTCTGGGTGACGATTGATTGGAGCGGTGGATATGGAGATTGATACACTTTCTTAACAGCTGCTGGCACGTATAGTATCCGTCTCAGGGGCCTGCGCTGTGGATTTTTGAATGTACTTGCCACAAGGATCGGTTCTGCATCTCGATGGTGAGTTTGGGTGGTGGATTGTATTGCCGGACTAATCACTTAATTCGGTGCAGCGAAGAGCTCTCGAACGGATATTGTGGACGAGGCTGGCTTCGATGCGAGAAGTTGTGGCGTTTGCTGAGGAGACCAACTCGTGCCCGGCCCGCGTGCAGCAATTGGTGATATCGGTTCTGGAGTGGGTCTTGATACAACCCTGAGTCCGAAAGCTTGTGGGAATAGAAGAGTGGGCGAAAGTTGTTTCAAGAGCTGTGGCAGAGGAAGAGCTAAATGAATTTTTGGCTGTTCTTGCTGTCGAACTGCGTATCCCGCAAAAGGTGTCAGCATGCCCCTCGTTCCAAGCCTTGTTGATATTCTACTCCCATAGCCTCCATAGTTGAGATAACGAGAAGAATGTGGAAAACGAACCTGCAATTCTCGCATTTATGTTCGCCTCCAGTATATCCCTCACTCTCCCCGCTACATCGCTCAAACCCTTTACTCTTGCCACAAGCTTCTTTTTCTCCATCTCCTTCTTCCTGCGCTCAGCCAGATCAGTGACCCTATCAATCAGATAATACTTTCTGTTCCTTTTTTTACTCCTCATGCCGTTCTTCTCGGTCTTCTTCCTTCTGCTCTCCTTTCTATCCACTCTCCTCCCTCCCATATTCTCCCTGTCTGCACGAGCATACTCGGCTGGATCAAACTTCGAGGCATCTTTGAGCGTTCTCTGATGTGCCTCGCCCAGCGAATCCCAATGTTCCTTTGCCGTGTCCGGTAGATCAGCCCAGTCTCTATCGAACAGGGAGGAGGGAATGTTGTCGAGGTGCTGTAGGTAGACGCGTTCACCGGGCGTGCAGCCATCGTCGAAGGCCGTAGCGAGTAGGTTGAATGACATGGTTGTTATTGCTGGGAGATGGTGGTTCTGATCCTTTCAATATCTTTTGCGCGGGCTGAGTGCGGTTGAGTGCTTGAAGACTGTGTAGGTTGCGAAGAGGCTTTTGTGTGGTCGGTGGTAGTTTGTTCTCGTGTTGTTGATAGGAAACGCAAGTCACAGTCTTCAGGTGGTGGAAAGATTTGGTCTTTTGAGGGGAACTCTTGCTTACAGGAAATAGGAAGCCTTCTTCAACACGCGCGCGTCGGATATTGAAGTGTTGACTCTCCACTTTCGCTTAGTCTAGCTTCGTCAACACGCTAACAGACGAGACAGAAGAACGACCCACCGCCTTCTATCAACAAACTAGGTAGTTTTCGTTGAGCCTGTCGCAGCCCTCCTACTGGCAAAAAGAAAATAAAAAAAAATGGATATTTTCGTGCAGAATTCACTATAAGTTCGACGAAGCGGAGTTCAGAGGCCATCTGCTTGCAGACTTTTACGAACACATAGGTTGACTAAGGAGCAAAAGTTTTCTTCCCTGCTCAGACAAAAAATCTTTATGGAAGCCGTACCCCTCGAAACTTTTCAAATTTTGATTTCAAAGCTTCATGTATATCGTCGTCATCCATGTTGCATAACCGTGAATGTTGTCTTAGCGACATAGTCTCTGACACTTTCACTATGTGGCAAGGTGTGGATGTGACTCCGCCTTTCTTGAAACGAAAACATGTTTAACCTTTTTTTGTTTTGCACCCGCTGAAAGCAAGTCGAGTAAAGCGGTCAAGACCTAGATTTGGACAAGTACCTGCTGAAATTATTTCTGGAATGCAGAAGCTGATGTGGGAACGTATTAGAGACACACGACGCTTACAATCTCAGTAATGTTTATATGTTCCCACTTTCGGGTTGAAGACGTGAACTTCGATGTTTCACGGGACCATGAGCAGATGACCGACCGAAGCAATCGACTGAAGTGTAATTAAAGCTTCTCGATAGGCGAATCAAAGTCGCATGCTGCTCCAAGAACAGACGATTGAAAATGAAACATAACTGCCACGAAAGCTTCATATCCACCGCAAGCACTGTCAGCTCCACCAACTTATGATGGACAAGCTCTCAGCCTCAAGTATGGCAGATCATTTGCTACCTCCATGACCATCTCTCCCCGCTTCCTGACCCTGCCACCTCGACTCACTGCTTCCTCTCGACCTGCAATTTCCACACAACGGAGTGCCTAGACACATATGCCTTGACACGGGGCCAAGATCGTAATAAGGTGAACATTCAGGATCCTTTATGTTGTGCTTGCCATTACACAAGGGCCGACACGGTAGTTTCGCCAATCTGTGCACACTACCCTCTATCTCCTTGCCAAAAATCGTATTGTAAACTGCCGTGAAGCGACCGTCATTTTCTTGCAACAAAAACGTCGATCTCAAGACTCTGATTGCTGGATTCGTCTTTGGGCCGATCAAACGCTCTCGCTCCTTCAAATACTCCCGGTAGAGAGTGAGCACTTTGAACTCGGTTTGGGTCGGATCTGGATGTGAGAATGTGCGTATGACGTCCTTGGCGTACGGATACTGACGATTTTGAACAAGCTTCTGTGTAAGGGGGTACGAGGGAGTCGATCGATGCAAAGTCCACAGGAAGGCTGCTCTCTAGGGAAAAACCACTGGTGAATAAAGCCTCTTCTCGAAGTGTATGCGAGAGATCGAACTTGTGGTCCGATGCATCTACCATCGTGGATTGACAAGATTTGATGTCCAGGTTTTGTAGAGGATGTTAGTGTTAGGAGTGGAATTTGGAAGAACAAGTTTCCCGAGATGGGCGGTTGCGAAACGTAGATTTAGAGAATTTAAAAGTACGATGGGAAGAGCATCGTTCATTATGAATCATCTCCAGGCAAGACAAAATCGTATGTGTACGAGTGAGAGCCTCTTAGAGATGTGCTCAGTTGATACCGATCTTGCAGATCCAAGGCCCCAGTCGATGATGCGTTGTTGTTTCGCGTAGACTTCCACGTCTTTTGCCTTCGATGATCAATGTGCTTTTGTGCAAGACATTATGATGAAAATGGAGTTCCTTACCAGGTTGCTCTGAAGTACACTATATAATAACCACACTATCGAATAACCATATCATCACAGCCACAGCAGAACTCACACCATATCCCATTCCATATTATCCCTATCTACCAACACTTCCGAATCCTCATCAAGAGCACACTCAAAGCCCCCTTTTCCCTCATCAACCATCTCACGACCTTCGACCCTCTCCTCACATTTACCCTCCCCCATCTCAAACCTCGGAATCGTACACTCAGACCGATGTACCTCCCAACTCTCTCTCCCCACAAAGTCATCCGGAACATCATGCACCAAACCGCACCTCTCACAAAACCTCCTCGAGAAGCTAATCTGAGGCGGAAGCACGACGAGCTCATTTGCAATCCTCATTCTTCGAGCATTTTCGCAAGCCAGTTCTTCATTCATAGCGTCGAGTCTCTCGAGGCCCTTTAAAGGCTTTAGCGAGCGATCTCTTAGCTCGTTGATAAGAGGACACGTCGAAAGTACTGATATATGAGTTACTTGATTTGGCATCGATAGTAGTTTCCGAAAGTGGTGGATCCTAGCTTGATTGAGGGCGGGAAGGTGGTCGAGTTCTGGTTGAGTGAAGGATGCTTTTGCTCTGTGGGAAGGTTGGACATGGCTTCCGTGCTGGGAAAGGGTGTTTGATCGCCCATCATGGAGGTAATTGAGCTAGCTGCGAATGTCGGTGACTGAATTTCTGGTCGTGAGTTGCAGAGATGATATAGTCTCTGGGATCAAGCCTGCAACAAGAATTACAAAATCCGCAGAGAACTGTCTCGCGAGCACTAGGATAGGCATCTCCCTTTCTCCTCTGCAGAGATACAATGCCTATTTTGACGCCAACAATGATCTTACAGTTACGGTCTGACTACCAAGCATGTATGTGGCTGGCTGGCATGATTCAAAATCATTAGATCTACATCACAAGGCGTGAATTGTACTGTTCTCGGCTAGCTGATGAACGAAACAAAAGAATGAAGACTCGCGGGACCTTTCTCGGGGTGCCAAGAAACACAGAGAGAGTTTTAATGAATATATGGAAGTAGAGGGCGAATGAAGTGGAGACTGTAGGAATGTTGGGAGATTGCACTTGCACTTGCACTTGCACTTGCAGGCAGCTACGCCTGAGTTCTTAAATAATTCATCATTTGCTAGGCGCGCAAGCTTGGGCAAAGGCCAAATGTTGCCAGCCTGCTACAAGAATTCTAGATTCAGACACTGGATGAAACAAAGAGGGTCGTATCGTCATTCCAAGAACCATTTTCCATTTACACATATGCCATATACAGAAGAGCAGAATTTCGTAGAGAAGAGTGCTGTGGGTATCCATCACATGCAAAAGCGCTGAAAATGCATCGAATCATAAAATCAAGAGCCTAACCCGTTCCCAACCACGATCTCTGCTTCTACTACTAATCCTTGATGATCAGGTTGTCCGAAGCTTTCACACGCTGTGCCCATTCCCTATGATATGTCAGCACAACTGTGAGAAGGAGATGGCTCTTCAAGTGACTTACGTCCAACTCCCATCATACAATCTCCTCTTCTCCTTCGATCCATATCCAGCCTCATTTAACGCGGCATCAATGACCGCAGCCGTAACTCCCGTCCCACAAGATGTGACAATCGGTCTCTCGGGATCAATGCCCTTGCTCTCAAAGATCTTCCGCAACTTGTCGCCAGGTAGAAACGCCTTCGTAACGGGATCTAACAACTCACTCATCGGCATCGATATACTACCCGGCATATGTCCACTCTCCAGACCCTCTCTCGGTTCCTTATCCTTTCCACTCCATCTCCCGGTGCTCCTCGCATCCAGAATTTGCACCCCCTCACTCCCCTCCTTGTTAAAGTCCTTTGCCAACTCCTTGACCTCCTCAAACTCAACCGCTCTACTAGCATCAAATTCCGGAATCTGATACACGCAAGTATCAACATCCCAGAACTCTCCACTCTCAGTCGGGAAACCCTCTTCTACCCACAGCTTGAAGTTATTCAGCACATGTACGGAATCATGTCCAAAGGCCTTCAATGTCCATCCCACTCTCGGTGCAGAAAATATCCCCAGTTCAGCACTATCATAAACCACCACCGTATCATCCCTCTTGATTCCCAGGCCGCTCATCGCTGCCGCGAAGTCCTTTGCGGATGGCAGCATATGCGGATATGGCGAATGGCGATCAATCACTTTATCCAGATCAAAGAAGCGTGCTGAAGGAATTCGTTTCTCGCGGAAGGTATCGAGACCTTTACGGCCATCATTGGGAAGGAACCATGAGGCGCATAAAGCGACTGTTCGTGGTGCCGTGGAGATCTTAGAGGGGGAGTTCTTCTTGAGCGCTTCGTGCAGCTCTTTAGGTGTGACGAGATAGGAGGATAGTGAGCGTCTGGAGGACATCGTGAGTATAGGGCGAAAGGACTGGGAGATATGGTGGGTGAAGAGGAGGTGTGGAGCTCCTCTGCTGAAGAGTGTAGCTGCCGCCATAGATTTGGTTTGGCCGTTATGGGAAGCGCATATGTTGGATATACGCACTTCGAGATCGTAGAAGGCAATATGAATCCTTTGTTGTGAAGCCGTGGAGATACGTGAGGAATATGAAAAACTCTAGAAAACCAGTGAAGGTGGATGAGGGACAGCGGTGGGAGCTGGACTAGTGGGTGAATGGAGGTTGGTCGGAGTGGTGGTTGGTCGATAAGATATCTCTTGGCATACAGTAGCACGTGAGAGCGAGCTGCAACAGTATTCAGAGTTCCAAGCGCGACAAACGCGCCAGAAAGTCAACATCACTGTGAAAGTCAATAACAGCATTCTGCGCCAGCGAGAGCAACTCAAGGCTTCACAAGAGCCCTGCCTCCAGGATCTCTACAACTATCGATGTTCCCACAACCGAAAGAGTGAAGAAGATGAAGGTCAAGATCAAGAAGTGGAATGCAGTAGCTACATGGAGATGGGACATCCCCGACGACGACGTCTGCGGTATCTGTCAAGTACATTTCGATGGCACATGTCCTACTTGCAAATACCCTGGGGACGACTGTAGCCTGCGTACGTTTTATTCTACCCCTCACTATATAAATACTCATACAACCAGTCTCTGGGAAATGCGGTCACAACTTCCACATGGTAACTTTGCAGAATTCACTTGAATTGCGGAGGATTGATTGGGATTAGCATTGTATTGTCGAGTGGATCAAGCAGGAGTCCTCCAAAGGCCAATGTCCTATGTGCAGACAAAGTAGGCATCTGACCCGAGAGTGTGGAATTGTGCTGACAGGAGGCAGAATTCGAATGGACGGACATCACGACTGCGACTGCATAAGCGGCTGACCTGCGACGGCGGCTGCAAATGCGTCTTAAATCGGATGGAGTCTTGCATTAGAGTCATGGAATAACGGACTTGCTAGCATTGCTGGGGAACATGGAGTTATGGCATGTGATACCACGAATATATGATGTATGGTCACTATAGGGATCATGATGAGTGCGGAAAATAAACAACACGATACCCAAGGGCGCGGACTATCGACAAAGTTCGGTCGTTTTTTTCCATTATGGGGTTTCACTTCTGTTCTGTTTACATCGGCTTCGGAAGTTGAAAGTCACAGATCACCCTCGCCAATGTAATCATTCAAGAACCACCAAGCACGACATCTCATGGCGCGGCTCCGGTAAAAGTATCGCTAACTGATTCTCGCAATAACGCCCCAAGGTTTTGTTCTACCACCAGCCCAAGTCTCCCAACTGTCTCGTCCAATAAAGGCAAAGTTTATGTCCACACACTCTGTACACCAAGTCCCACTATCCATTTCCAGACATGAACGACTGAAGGTCAGCTATATCCTCAGGAAGAAATCTGGTCAAACTGGTGCTCCCAATCTTCTTTCTACAGATGAGATCTGGTTCTTCCGGCATATGAGGTATATCACAGCATCGTTATCCGTACCTGAATTGTTGTTCAGCTTTGGCGGAAGCTAGGTCTGTGAAGCGTGCCATCGCTTTGATTTCCATGGTTTATTGAATCGACTTAAAACGCTCTCTGCTTTAGATCGCGGTTAAAGTGCTCCAAGCGCAACAAGAAGGAAAGAATGTAATGTTTGCTCTACTTATATCAAATCTTAGGAATTGATTGATTCGCATCACATCAATGCGCCTAGTGGTCAATACATCCAGGCTGCCGGGTTAGATCTATATGTGGTCGGAATCCATTCCCCGGATCACTGCACTCTGTTTCGAAGAGCCCTTGACTAGTTAGGGGTCAATATTCTGTTCCCTTAGGTCCATATGCCTATCTCAGTTCGAGGTCTTAAGCTGGAAAACTTTTCATTCGATTCATTCCTTAGTTACTGTGAGGTCTCATTCCGAAATCCAGGTTTCTTTTTCTTCGAAAAAATCACCAGATTTGCAAGTTGCAAGCTGCAAATAAATGTCACCTTAGCCCGCTACAGCATATCAAAAGCCCCAAACGCGATCACCATAACCCCAAGCAAGCATTGAACCAACAGGATAATCAACTATCTCAATCCCTCGAAGAACACTCCCCTCCCTTCCACCTGTCACAACTTCTCAACTATCAAGCTTCTTTGGCAGTACATGCACATCCTATGTTCACATCTCCTACAAAATACATCCACCCAGCTATTCGCAGAGTCGCACTATCAATCCCTCATTAGTTTCCTATCCTCTTCCTTTCCCGTGCTTCTCAGCCGAAGACATATACGAGACGCAGACTCACGCGTCTCATTCTGCGAAAAGGTTCTATCTCGTTCTCGTCCAGTAGTTGGGGATAATTGCAGCATCGCCATATGTGGCCCAGCTGATAGATCTCGAGACCCTTCTGTACTTCTGGGTCGGAAGGCCGGTGTGAGGTTGCCATTTCTGTTTTATCTCGCTTTTCTTCCTGCAAAGCCGGTTTAGGTATTTTGATTTGAGGAGAGATCATATATTCTAGAAAGCGTGTTGTAAAGTCGTTTTTATATAGTCGCTGAGGACGTCTTCGAATCACTGGCTTGGAATGGAGAGTCATATTCACGGAACAGATCTAAACCAGAGGTTGGGTCTTCATAGCACTTGATCTTGTCAAAGTAATAGTCAACCGGTATTGTATAGACGTATCAATCACTCGATTAGCACACGTTGCTAACAAGCCAATTTTGCGGTGCTTGATTTTCGGGTCTGTTGAAATTCTGGAGCCATCATTTATTGGACATTCTCCCTTGCTATGAGAAAGTCTCAACTTGATTATATCTGCCATATCGATTTCAAGAGCATCACTCCCCTCCACATTATATCAAACGTAACGTCATCTCCCAAATGACCTCCATTTACGGGATAGGGCGCATTAAGCAATATGGAAGAGTACACAATAGTGACAAAGCCTGGATCCTCGCAGGAGGGACAAGCACGATTTCGCTTGACCAATGACTCGCCTAAATTTATATCTGAAACTGCCTCATCCAGACCACCAACCTAAACCTCAAGGCATCATAAATTTCTAAACATCAAAAAAGGTTGAGCACTGACTCGCCTAAAATTCATGTTTCAAACTGCCTCAGCCAGACCGTTAATCTCAATATCGAGGCATCATAAATCCCTGACATCATTAAAACCTCGATTCCATTATTATCTAACTGGAGTGAAGTAACTCTACTGCTGTGACCACAAAGTAAATAAATGCTTGATGTGACACAGCCGCGCTTGACTCGTCTGGGACCTCTTCCTTCAGACCTGCATCTCAATCCCAATCATTGTTGACATATCCCTGATGCTCCTCCAGTCTCGAGGATCTTCTTGATTGTCTGACATCCATCCTCGTTACAGTCCTTGATCGTAAACGTGACATCCGTTTTGCCTTTCCAACTCCAAAATAGCTTTCATCCAAACGAAATCAATCCTCTCAATGATAAGCTGCTAATGGAGTCAAACTATTCATGCTCTCCCCACTATGTCTTCTCTTCATCCCTGGGACTGGTCTCGTCACAACACGGTAGACATCTAAACCATCGTCATCTTGTCCCGGATTCGCTGTAGTGTACTCAAGAAACTTGAGAAGTTTGTAGAGGCCAGCGGCGACGAACGCTCCGAGAAGAGGTCCGATGTAGTAAATCCAGTGACTGCCTTTGAAGTCCTCGAGGACAACGTCGGGACCGAAGGAGCGTGCAGGGTTTATGGCTGCCCCTGTGAAGTTGATTCCTAAGAAGTATTGTTAGCAGATGTAGACGAGGGATGGGAGTGAGTTGCCTACCAATCATGTGTCCGATGAATAGTGCGATGCCAATGCCCAACGGCGCCATGAAACTTCCCCGATGGTTCTCAGCAGCGAGCATCATGATAGTAAATACCAGCAGGAGAGTCAACATCATCTCAATAACCATTCCTTGATTCGGAGTTACTCCCGGGGCGAGATTTGATTGCGTCTTGAAATCTCCCGGGAAGATGTTGGAGACCAAAGAAGATGTAGCAACAGCTCCAAGAAGTTGAGCTGGGACGAGCAAGACGCCTCGTTGCCAGGGAACAGCTCCTATCAGACATAGTCCGAACGTAACCTATCACAATCATCAGCATCACCAAGACTCCCAAGCTTCAAGATCTAGAAAACTCAAGAAAGGATCAAGAAGGCAAGGATACTTACAGCAGGATTAAACTGGCCCCCGGAAACCCGAAAGAACACCCAAACATTAACGGCCAAGCTCCCCCCGAACGCAAAACTTATATACATAATCTGCAGCAAACTGGGTGACCCACTCAAGAAATCCAGTTTAGGCAACGTGTCTGGCTTCGCATTGGCAGTCTGGACGGCCGCCAGTGCGAAAAATAAGAACGAGAAGGTTCCCATGAACTCTCCGAGCATTGCAATCATGTGGTTCCGTATGTCGTCGCTTATCCACGAAAGCAAAGGATGCCGCTCCTGTGGATGATTTGAATGGCTTTGGGTATGTTGACTGTGGTTTGAGGCGGCTGAGTAGAGGGATCTAGAAGGCGATTGAGGGTCGGCTTTGGCGAGCATGGGAGACATGTTTTGGTATTGAATTGGTGTTGGTGGGCGTCGTGGGAACACGAAGTCGGGTTTGGGATGCGCGGCGTAAGAGAGTGGTACCGGCATCTGGTTCTGCTGGTTGGGGTGGTGGACTATGTTCATGATTGCGGACGTCCTCCTTGGGAGGGATCTTCTCCTTGTGTATGTTTCTTCTCCTGGTGCGGTGCTCAAGTCCTTTTGTCCACTCGTTGTCGATATAGTAGTTCAATGGTCCAGTCTTGATATGAAAATGCCTCTAGTCGATAGACCTATACTTGGCAGTTCGGTTCTGGCTTGTCACTTTAAAGATCCGGCTTCAGTAATAAGATCAGCAAAACGGAATAAAACAGATCTCAATTGTGGGTGATCTACCCTTATGAAGGACTCGTTATGGTTCGCGTTCAGAACTCTGTTGGGCAGTAGTGCAAGTCCTGGACCTGGTGCCTGACATGCATATCCGGCGCATCGCCATATGATATTCATGCATCCTCCCAGCGAAACCTCTCGATGATCGGCAGCCCCACCTGAAACTGGCAATCGTGGAGGGAGCCTACGGTACAGTAATGGAAATCATTTACCATCTCTGGAAGGGTGCACTGTTGACCATCTATCTCAGACAAGTAGACAAAGCGAATATTGTCGGATTATGGCCAAGTCCAAGGACCATCCCATACCTCAAACAACCAAGCCACACGACATCAGGCAGGAATGCATGGTTCTAATGTGTTATTCCATTAAGCCCTGATATTAGACGATAGTTTCCGATTCTCGTTCTGGATACGACGAAACATTTGTCGTCTTGTTTGGGGTAAGAGGGAGAGGAAATTAAGCGAGATCTTTTCAAACTCACTAACCGTGAGTCGAAACATTCCTGATATTGAGGGAGGCTACCAATCGCAGTTGATTGTTTAACCATTCCAAGAACTGTTGCATGCTTAATCGTGATGGTAGACATTGCGCAACCTCGCTCCTTTAGATAGGTGAAGCGGATCCAGCATTTTGAAAATACGTTGATTTTCTGCAACGCTCTATAAAATAGGAACTCTGAAGCATGGCACCTTTCAAAGGAATGAAAAGCATGCAATCAGACAACCATAAGATTCCACATAAATGCATTATTCCTCATTTCGGCATGATCTCGTACTTCAAGACCGGGGAACCCATAAATCGAAGAGGGATAAGTTTTAGTTGAGACGACCAGTGACGTACGGAAGTGGCCGATGAAACTATCCGAAGAGCCTCGAGCCCACACCTCAGTCGATCGGCTTCTCTGCTTGCAATTGCGAATGTTCTTGAAGATGGAATATGCCTGACTGTATACGTTGATGCGCGAAGATCTACGAGTTTCTTGCTTCACGTTCATCTAATGAGCGGGTGACGATCATCCTTAATATGATATTGGCACTGACTGTAAGCTAAATCTTGAATCATAATTGCTATCAGGGAGAAGTTGTGTGACAGCTTGAGCACATAATTTCCGATTGTGAATGCCAAAGTCGATATGTCATGACGAGAATTATAGTAGAGGATTATGATTGAGTGTTTTAATTGAACAGCGCAGTGATTATAATACAAATCCTCGTGATGTACTCTGAGTGACTTGGAGTAGGCTTGAATCAAACCAAGTTGAATACGCTAAATTTAGCGTTGAGCTAAATACTACCTTACGAAAGTGCACTGGCAAAAGGAACCTTCCGAGACTATTATCTGACGGTCCTGCTTCTATATAATCGCGCACCTAGTGCGAATCGATCAGGTTTCGTAATTGCACGATTGGTACCTAGAATCGAGAATCACTAATGGGACGGATCCCTAACGGTTCAAAAGTAAGAATGTTCTTATGAGGGGGAATAGTTTAAGAGCTGAGATTAATACTAGATAAAAATGCGAGGCAAGAGTAAAACTCTCTGAATTATCCCTCACCGACTTCCCTAGGTTATCAGTAGCTGTACTTGCTCAGAGCTTACTTTCACTAAATTGACTGAATCTCAACTCCTTTGAACTACAACTTTAAACTCAATGCGCTAGCGTCGGTATCGGAATATCTCGAGCAGAGAAAACCAGGGCGAGGGATGCTTAAGTTGCCTGAAAGTATCTAAGACATCGTCTGATCCTCCCTTACACTCGCATCGAACGGCCCGCACCATCGTGAAAGCTTGTGGACTAACAACAACACGCTACAGCATGAGAGCGCCAGACAAGTCAGGGAGATCTCTATAACAAGCTACAGAAAGCAGATTGTTCTCTAAAGAAGTTACACGTCCGGAGAGATTCAAATCAGTTCACACGATAAACAGAATACCTACCGTTTGGAACGTTAGATTCCAGGTAGTCAAACAAAAGAATAACTTCTGAGATATTGTGAAATTTACGCAACGAGCGTTCCCTGAGCTTCTTGAAGTATAGCCCTCCTACCCAGGTGCTCTTTTCGTAGTCACTACGATCGCCAAGCCAAACCAATTACATACAGAGACGAAGTATTGCTGGATCAGTGACTTCCCAGTTGGATCATAATCATAACGATATCGTGAAACCTGATCAAGAAAGAGGGGTTTTCCTCAAACATCTACTTTTGAGTCCATTTCCCCTTATCCTTCTCATTCACCACCTCCCACCCGATTCCTGTATGTCAAGTTTCCATGCAACTTGACGAAGCCTGCTGCTATCAAGGACACATTCCATCATTCGATCGCACCAGCATTACAAACGCTGTCAAGACCCTAGGCCCGCAGTCCGTGAATGAATCATAGAATAAAGACCAAAGCGTAGGCTATGTGAAGGATTGGAAAGAAGAGAGTCGTGATGCATACATACATACATATATATATACAAGTACTTAAATAGCTTCCTTTTCATGTTCGGCAAGAACAGCATATTTCGGTTGATCATAGGCATTGTAGCGCGTTGGAACTTGGAATCGTGTGCTTCTTGTTGTTAATTCAGGAGAGGCGGATAGGTAGTTAGGTAGGTAGGTAGGTAGGCAGGCAGGTAGGTATGTAGGGTGAGGTGAGAAGTACTTCAGTTCAGGCAAGGGAAGATTGATTTTAGAGAGCTGGACTCGTCAATCTGTTTGTCTAACATGAGAATGTGCATGAGAATTTTTATGTGTATGTGGGTTTATGTGTAGTGGTGGCTGGAGGATGTAGTGGGAAGCGATGGGCATGCATGTTTCGGTATATAGATTTTGATCTGTATAGGCTAGAAAAGGATCTTTCCCTTATTAGTAGGAAAGATTTGGGAAGAGCAGCTAGATCTGTAATTAAAACTCCTTCTGTGATAAGCTCTACGGTAAGATGTAGTGAGGACCATGTAAATGCCATACACGAACTTGTTAAGAGCTCTTCACTCATCCATCCCAAAAGCCTTCAAAGCTGCCAGAGCAACAGGTGCATATGTCAAGATCCTGCTATGTTCTACTCACACACATTAGAAAACCCCCCTATCTCATGTTTTATCATCTCTCCTCTCCTCATCATACACTAGAGAAAAAAGAAGAAAATGAAATAAGAAGACTCACGACCATGCCCAACAATCTCCTCTCTGATAATCTTCTCCCGATCGACCTTCCACGTACTAACAAAACTCCCATCACCCATATCAACCGTCGATCGAGCTTTTATCTTCCTAAACAACTCAACATCCATCCCATCCTCCATTGTAGCATTCGCCGCCGTTCTAAACAAGTCCTCAGAATGCGTCCATGGAATCTCAGGATCGTCTTTTGAATGTATGATAAACAGTCTCAATTTCTTGCTGAGTCTGACTGTATTCGCGATACGTCTGTAAGACGGCCATTCATCAACTACGTAACTCGCTAACAGTCTTTGTAAAGCAGGATGGCGTCCGAACGGCGCCAATATCGGGATGTAGCCCAGTAGAGAATACCCGGTAAGGAGTTCTGGGATGCTTGTGAATCCTGCGACGAGAACCACGCCGGCAAAATCCCTACCAAGAGAGGCAAAATGCTCGACGACGGCGGATGTAACTGCTGTGCCGAGACTTTGTCCTACGATGACTATTCTATCTGAGGGGATCTGCGCGACTTGGAGAGCCCAGTCCACAGCGGCGATGCCGTCGATGATGACGCCAGACTCGGTGGGAGAACCAGTTGAGAGACCGAATCCTCGGTAGTCGATTGTGAGGATGTGGATGTTGGATGTGCTGCCGTCTGAGAGGGAGCGGTAGGAATCAGTTCGCCAGCCTTGAGCTACTGTTCCTGCATTCTGTAGAGGTTAGCTGTGAAAATCTAGCTTGGGAAGGGAGATTGTACCCCGTGAACTGAGACACGTTAGTTGGGTATGCGGGTGTATACGAAAGAGGAGGTACTTGCAATTGATTATCAGACGAGCATCTGGATCATTTTTGAGCAGTTGAAAGGCGAGGGTTTTGGTGATGTCTTCTGCGCAGCCTGATGGTTGTTGGAGGATCTCAGCTTCATGCTTTGCGTAGAGACTTAACGGCATCACATGCCAGGCATAGATGGTTTCGCCATCTGGTGTGGAGAAGTTGAAGGGTGTGATTTGATTCTCTGGAAGATGTTTAGCATTGGGATTTTCTTTCTATGGGATTGTAGTACCGACTTGCAAACCCAAACTGCTCTGGCTTGTTGATATCTATCCACCATGCTGTATGAAGCTTGTGGACGTAGATGACGCTGGAAGGATCAGTGATTGAGACTTGATATCGTGTGAGGGATTCTTACTGCCGTTGAAGCCATGGATTTGTGACTGCTATCAAGGCCAACGTGTATAGAGCTATTCCTGAGATTAGTAGCAGGTAGGCTTTCTTGAAAATAGGTGCCAGAGGAGCCATTCTCTTTCCACCTGGGTAACTGAAAGGGATTCTGGAGGCTCATGTCAGAAACCAACATAGAAAGGGCCGAGAAACAAGATACTCGGTTCCCTCAATATGATCATAGATTACAGACAAATATCGACAGAAAATGTCTGCTTTGTTGCTGTAAATGTCAATATAAGAGCTTCTCAACACGTGAAATTTGAAGCATGAAAAAAGAAAACACTTACTTACATGCTATGCTGTGAAGCACACAACGCTCTGGGATCTATCTCACTTAGATGGGAGCGATTTGTCTATCCTCTTCAACGTCTTCTCTTTCAATCAGATAATCTTACAATTTCATCAATCATGTGTTATATCCGACGTGTTGTTGTGGTGGTGGTGGTGGTGGTGGTGGCTGTCCACGCTACATACTGTACAGTAGCTGCAATGGACTCGGCAGGCGCACATGTTCAGTTCATGGTTCGCCTCGCCTCGTCGCCGCACCACTTGAACTCCAAACCTCATTCCTCCCTGCCTACATACCCGCGAACCCCCCCAACTCTACTCTACAATATCTGCATCCCGCGTCTACTCTCCCACGACATTTCCTGTGCAAACCTCACTGAACTTCGAAACGTGTCTTTCGCTTCACTTCTTAACGCCATATCTATAAATCTTCTTCACAGCTGTTGATCAGTACAGTATTACAGTCCAACCACGGCAATGGAGAGGAAAAGGAAGCTTCCTGCTCGCGCTGCCCGTGGTCTAGAGCCAGCAAGCAAGAAAAGAACCTCAACTCCCCCAGAACAGCCTATCGCGACACCAACACCTCCACCACCTCCTCCTCCAGTAGAAGAGACTCTACCACGAAGTATTGCGCCTGGAAAGCCATTACCTACAGTTGAAGAGCCTCAGCCAGAAAACCTGCCAGCAAGCCTGTACCAGACAATCCCAGAGAGGTAAGTCGGCCAAGGAATATCTTCCTCTTCAAAAGTATGCCTGCTGACAGCACTGGTTAGCGGAGTCTTGGTAGAATCATTACAGAGATCACGGCAGAAATGGCTGAGCGAAGGTATATTCGAGCGGTACTGGACCAAACCCACGAAGAAGAAAGGCGCTCCAGATGCACCACCAGACAACCCCCCAAAAGAATCCATGACCAAGCTCGGGAGCTGCTCAATTACAGTCGAACCACACACCCTCGAAGCGACGATGTATGCTATCAAAGATCCGACTCCGAAACCTCTCCTAACTACACTGCCGCCTCAGCAACAGATGTACCGTCCTATCATACAATACGGTCCACCTGGTGGAGTGATGCCACCAAATCCTCCTCCGCCTGCGCCTCCGGCTGTAATACAGCAAGTCCAGCAGAGGCAAACGCCGCCAGTTCCACAAGCTTCACCAAGATCGCAAATGCAGAATACGACTACAGCTCCTCCAGCAACATCCTCTTCCAATACACCACTTAACAGTTTACCCAATGGCCATCGCCCCACGCCTACTCAACCTTCCTCTACGACCAACACACCTCAACCCGCACCGGCCACAAACAACAAAAGCACAGATCCAGTCATTCAAATGCTAGCCGAGCGAGCGGCGACAGATCCAAGCTTGAAAGCTCTGATGCGGATAGTAGCAAATGGGGAAGCCTCCGCAGAAGAACTAAAGAGATTCCAAAGTCACATCGACGAGCTTACAGAGCTTACACGAGTTCAGAAAGCGCGGCAGGCTGCTGAAGCCGTAACTACACCCACGAGTCGAGGACCTCCACAGAGGAACGGAAATTCCATGCCCAAATCCACCCCCGCATCGCATCAACCATCAGCAATCAAAGTAGCTCCCAAACCTCCACCACCAGCTTCAAATCCTGCCCCCCAATCCCAATCCCAACCTCAACCCCAAGCTCTCCGCTCCAAAGGGCCTCTCCCAACCACTAAACCCGACATCGCAGGCGTAGTATTCGAATTCACCGGGGGTAACGGCGACCGGTACTCGTTCCCGAAATTCAGCATTCTCGAAACTCGCCCATCCGGAGAAGTAATCGCCTCCTTTCTTATTGTTCGAAAAGGCTCCACCAGCGATGACTCGAGGAGTTATGATCCAGAACTAGATTATTACCAGCCGGTTACGATTAGAATACATGCGCATCAACCGCGACAATTAGATGCCCTGCTGAAGGTCGTGGAGCGACCCGAGGAGGTTAGGAGGTATATGAATGATGTTATGGATAAGGCGACGAGAGCAGAATATGTACTTTTGGCGATGAGGTTGCCGAAGGATGGGGAGGGGGAGAATCAGAAAGAGAAAGAGAAAGAGAAAGAGAAAGAGAAAGAGAAAGAGAAAGAGAAAGAGAAAGAGAAAGAGAAAGAGAAGGAGAAGGAGAAGGAGAAGGAAGGAGAGGAGGGGCAGAAGATGGATTATCAGGTTACCCCCTGGACGACGACGACGACTACGCCGGTGGTGATGAGTAAGGTCAAGCCGGTCAAGAAAGTGCTTACGGAAGACGAGGTGTATCAGAATTTCATTGCGAGCGTTTCGTGAAGTGGTTAAACAGGACACACGAGATTGATATTCAATGAACCCTAGGATTAGGTGATACAATTACATGCGTAGCGCTGGATTCTGGACGACAACGAGAGACAGCGTGGAATTTTGGATTACGGAATGGAAAAAACCGATACGTTATGATAAGTTCGATGTAATGATGGCGCCAAGAGACAAAGTGGTACTTCCCTCCTTTACATAGCTAGCTAATGAGCGAGCGAGGGCATGGATATCTTTTAGATGCTCAAAGCACTGGGTCGAAGCCTGGCCTAGGACGAAATTCATTCTGGCTCGCTCTGCGAAAGGACTCTTGGGATCATGAGACGACATGCATGATGTGGAAGGGGACTACTTAATGTATGTATGCTAGAAGATGAATAGCTAGGTAATGAATGCAAATAAAGCGTGGTTAGGGGACTACGTCTCTCAAAAGATCGCGAATTCATCGGGATGACTGATTGTTCATTCGTAGGTTATCATTCGTGAATTATGCACCCAGGGTAAGGGCTATGTCCGAGCTGCGCTTTTGGATGGTTGTGCTTTATCGGGGATCCGAATCATCTGATCGCCTTCGTCAAGTATGTACCTATATTTATGGATGTATGCCTGGAAGTGACGATGTAAAAAAGGAAGATGTAGACACACTTTCGATAGATTCATGTACGGAATTTACAGTTCTCCATTCATTCTCTGCAAGAGTTTCGCTAGTTGTTTTTTGGGGGTATTCATAAGCCGGCAAGCCATGCAAGCAAGCACTCTCCTACCTACAATCCCCTCCTCCATCCCTTTCACTATCATAACCTTCGTCAATTCATTTCATTTGATTCTTTTCATCCCTTCCTTCCTTCTTTTCTTTCCCCCTCCCCATAACTTAAGCTCAAGCCCAAGCCCAAAGTCCGTCACAACATCACAACACCCACCCCACTCCCTCCCTTCTCATCAACCCTATTTCCTTTATCCACACCTCCCGCAATCGGATTCGTGTTATAATTATACAAATAATAATGTAACTGACCATCTCCCGCGCCGAATTTCTGATCCTCCAAAAACAGCGTGTTGTCCAGCAACGTCAGGGCATTGAATACGTCGAACTTGTATTTCTTGGCGAGGATTAGGGCGTCGTTCATCAGAGCGTTGAGGCGGGTTTTGAGGTCGGAACGGGTGTATTGAGGGGACAAGCCGTGTTCTGTGGCATAGTAGAAGAGGTAGGCTGCGCGGACGTTTTTGTGGGATGCGTTGTTGATGACGGAGGATTCGAGGATGTAGAAGGAGAAGAAGTCCGTTAGGGCGTGCGTTGAGGAGTCCTGGTTGGCAGTGTTAGTTTCGTGCATGGAAATAGAGGGATGCTGAGGGTGACTTACTTCGACGACGTAGGACCAGACTACTTGATCACCTGGAGTATCCTTCTTGTATAAGAGCCAATGCACGACTTCTTCCCTGGTGAACACTGGAGCCATATCGAATTTCTCCAAGTAGCGCTTCAAGAGGGAAAGAACACCATCGACATCCTGCTCCTCCATAGGCCGTAAATTCTTCGTAGACGTATGATCTGGTAAAGCGTATTTTCGGATCTGGTACGAGGGTTTGCTGTTCGCGGGCAAGGGACTGAATCCGACCTCGTACAGCTTCTGCCAATCGATGGATCGGTGGAAGTATCTACAAGTGCTGACTGGCTTTGGTAGGACGACACCACCAGTGTAGATAGCTTGCCAGGTCTTCAGAAGGTAACACCTGCGGGTGATCTCCTTGATGAGGACTGGAGCCATTCGTTTTGAGCGTAATTTCTTATGGACGACCATGAAGTTAACTTCGGATGCGCTGAGGACCTTCTTTCGGACTCGTAGAGCAACGGGAATAGCTGAGATGAAAGCTACCAATTTGCGAGATGCCGAGGCCCGTATGCCAACATGCCATTCTTTGGTCCAACCAGGACACATCAAAGCCCTACGCCAGTCAATAAACGCCAATTGATCCAGCATGCACGTACATACCATCTAAGAAACGATTCCGAGTAGTTGAACCTGAACATAGCCTCGTCATCCTCAACATAGTGTCCATAAAGCAGGGAAAATAGCTCCTGGATCTCCTCCTCCTTCGTCAAATCCATTGTGACCCATTCAAAGCCCGGCAACAAAGCTCCAGGTTCCTTAGGCACCTTCTCAATATCCACAATCTTGAATGGGCCTTCCTCAACCGGCTCGGTACTCTCCCCAAACTTCGGGACCGGCTGCGTCTGCCAGAACTTGTAATTCGCCATATCCTTAACATTCTTCCCACTGCTTGCCAGCCCGGTCATGATTTCTTCGAGAATGAGCTTCTTCATAGCTTCTTGCAGTTTCGCGTCTGAAAGAGAAGTGGAAGAGTCTACGCCCAATTGTTGTGCTAGCGCGGGATTCATCTTGAGGATTTCTTGGATTTGAGAGACGTTGAGGCCGCTGACTGCTTTGTCAAGATCATCTCTGGTAGCATCGCCAGAGCCTGAGCTGGATCCCCCACCTCCAAGTGCTGCCTTGACGCGCTTCCTTTTCGATTTCTTCTTCTTGCTTGCTGCTGTTGTCCCGGGAGCTGTGTCTGGAGCTATGTCCTCCTCTGCTTCTTCTTCGTTGTCTGAATCGACTTGCGCGGTACTTGTGGTTTCGGGGTCATCTGAGGGTGCTTTGCCTTTGCCGGCGGCGTCTTTTGGGGGTTTGGACTCGTCTGCCATTCTGGTGTGTACTTGGGAGAAGTTGCTTAGTAGATGTTTTGTAGAAAAGAGGGATGCTTGGAACTGGTGGTGGGGTAAACAAAAGGTGGATCCAGCGCTAATAGTGGCATGGTCACGTGAAACGTTCATTTACTTAGGGCGAAGGTACTGATATATTGAAGCGTAGGGGAGAAGAGAGATAACGAGCGATGACGATGGGATGGGAATTGTAATTAGTGCTGTCATCATGAGTGTTCATGACTTTGCCGAGTAATGAAGGTAAAGCTCTGACGATTGACGAGCTTTATAGCTCATGGACTTTTTATATTAAGCAGCAACGACCATCTATCAATCTATTCGCAAGAAGTCATAACCGTAGATTCTAAATACATTTCCCAATCTTTACAACTCAATTCTTCGACAGTTTCTTGGTCTTCTCAACCATCCCGATAATCATACTATCATGCCACTCCCACTCCTCCAACATGAAAACATGCCCACTCCCTTCCTTGATCTCACTCGTCCCCGGCTCCAAATACTCAATCAGTTTCCTACCATGCGGAACACTGATCATATTATCTCTCGTACCATGAAGAACCATGATCCTCTCCCTCCCCACTTTATCACCGATCTCCTTCAACTGTTCTGGGCTCTTATTATGCCATCCAGCGGCAATAGCTTGCATGACAAATCCCTTACGAGTAAAGCTCTCGAGATCAAGACGTTTCGTCAATTCTTGAGCGGCAAAACGCTCATAGTTTGTGCTGAACATTCCGTATTTTCCGGATGGTGGGAGGACGACGCCAGGAGTGGAAGAGTCAGGAACGATGGTGTCATCTGGTGAATCGAGCCAAGAGTCTTTGAAGAGCATTTTGGCGCCGTCAGAGACAGATTGGTCGAGTGTTTTTGGGATAAACATCCGTATGCGGGTGGACATGTTTTCCATGAAAGTAGTGGTATTTTCTATGGCTGCGGCTGTAGAGATGAGGTTTAGACAGGCGATGCGTGCTGGTACTAGGTAGGCCTGTATTCATCTAAGATTGGATGAAATTGAACAAGTGGAGTTGGGGACGGGAGACGTACGAGTTCCTGTGCGATCATTCCACCCATCGATACGCCTGATACGTGAAGTTGACGTTCTTCTGTCCAGCCGAGATGGTCTAAGAGCTCGATTAGATCTTTGGCCATTTCGCTGGTGGAATAGCGCATGAATGGCTTCTCTGATTTTCCCATTCCTATGAAAATTTACTAGCTGTTTAGATGGATAAGACAGGTATCTGGGCCGTACCTCGATTGTCGTAGATGAGACTCGAGTACCTATCTCCTTCATCATGACCGAATCTCTTGGTTTGTCTTTGCCACGATGACTTGCATATATCGTTAACACATCCGAAATGAAAACACAAGACGTCCATAAGCATACCTTAACAGTGCCTAACCCCATAATCCACTGGAAATTTTACAAGTCAGCTCTGACACGTGATACGCCTCAAACTCCAAGTCTGCGACTTGGGAATGGTGCCCCAAGACCGAAATACTTACCACCATCTTCGTATCTCCTTTCCCATGCACTTCCCAATCAATATTGATCGGTCCGCCACGCTCCGCGGCAACGGGAAGCTGTCCGGTCTGCGTAGGTGTGAGGTTCCATACTGTGTCCGGGTAAGAGGGATGAGCGAGGATTTCCGCAACGAGTGGTCTTCTCCTTGGGTCTGCCCTGCGGCTCGTTAGCGAAGTTATGGATGGCTTCTATATAAACCTACATGTTGATTTTCTTATCTTCCGGAATCTTGGAGGCGCGATGGAGGAGCAGGTCGTTGGGATGGAAGCCGAGGCTAAAGACCGATACAGTATCACGCCAGCCCTGCTTGGACGAGGTCTTGGCGTAGTCTGGACAACAGCTCAGCTCTACTATCTGCTTCTGCTGCGTGAAAATTCTCGAATATTATTCAATTGGACGACGCAGCTAATGTTGTGTAAAATCACCATTTTTGGTTATCTTTTCAATCGGAAAACAGGAGAACTGGTTGCGGTTATCCATTTCTGGATCGTACAGTACAGTACCTAGATAGGTAGATTTGTAGCTGGAGCTTTAGCGAGCTTCGCTACATACATACATACATACATACATACATACATACATACATATATACATACACACACATTTGGGAGCATTGGCGGATTCACTGAAAGTGATAATACTTTGAGATGCTGCCTTGGTTTCAAACAAAGGAATTCAATTAATTGCATTGCTTCGCCCGGAGACAAACTCGGCCAGGCTCGGAAGAACTCCATCGTCAATCAGTATCCCCCTCTCTCTCCAGGATGTCACACTTGAGCAGCAGCTCAGCTCAGCTCAGCTCAGCTCAACTCATTCAAGCCAGTCACGTTTTGATCCCCCTTAGTACCCAAACCCCGTACCCCGCACCCCCCCGAGTCATACTTATACACTACCCGCTTCTTCGCAACGTCAGTTCTTGGCCTGGAGAACCTTTCTTCACGTTCTGGATCTGGATCAAATCAAAGATCATAACCCCAAATGGTCGTAAATTCTGTCCTCGATTGCCATATCAAAGTTATCGTTCTCATTCTCGTTGCCTGCGTTGCAGAGAGGCGTGGATGACATACTACACTAGACTAGTCAGTCTTCATCATCTTGGTTGAAAGCATCCCGAAATTCCATTCAAGGCAGGCTTCTCCTCCTGTATATGATTATCTACTACCTTCACTTCTTACTTGTTCTCATCTGCCATCATGCAGATCAACTTGAAATATGAAAGGAATACAATAGTACAAGTCACTCCCGTCACCTTCGAGCATCATCAAGACGCCCTGGGCATTGGGCAAAGTACGCCAAGAATATCATGGAAATCCATCGGCGATGAGAAAGACTGGAGACAGATTTCCTACGAACTCAGAATAACCCTTTGTGCTGGTTCCGAGAAACCCCAGACGTGCAAAGTCAAGGCGTCTGATTCGGTCCTCGTCCCATGGCCATATACTCCCTTGAAATCAAGAGAGGCAGCTACGGTCCAAGTCAGAGTTACTGGTCCAGAAGGCTCAGAGCCCACCGATTGGTCAGCTCCATCCACGGTTGAGATTGGATTATTGCAAAAACAAGACTGGAAATCGCATATGATTGCGGCGCCCCGAACCATCAGTACTAGGAACTCCTTGCGACCAGCCTTGTTCCGAAAGGACTTTCAATTGAGCAATAAAGTCCGCTCGGCTCGCCTCTATGCTACCGCATATGGATTATATGAAGCCTTCATCAATGGAAAGCAAGTCGGTGATCATGTTCTCGCCCCTGGGTGGACCGCCTACCAGTACCATCTCAACTACCAGACTTTTGACGTCACTGAGTTGTTGAAGACTGGAGACAATGTGATAGGCGCTGAAGTTGGGGAAGGATGGTTCAGTGGAAGATTAGGCTTTGGTGGTGGATGGAGAGATTTTTACGGAGACAAGCTTGCTGTCCTCGCTCAGCTTGAAGTTACTTACGAGGATGGGACGGTAGAAACGATTGTCTCTGACAAATCGTGGAAAACATCGGTCGGTGGAACTGTGTCAGCGCAAATCTACGATGGCGTGGTGTATGATGCAACGCAAAAAACACCTGGGTGGTCTTCGCCGTCATTTAAGGACTCTTTATGGTCATCTGCCACGGAGCTTGAATTCCCTTCTACTAAGCTGCAAGCTCCGGAAGGACCACCCGTCCGAAAAGTCGAGACCGTCAAGCCAAAGTCGATTTTCGAAAGCCCGTCTGGCAAGACTGTCGTGGATTTTGGACAAAATCTGGTAGGTTGGTTGAGGGTCCAAGTCTCTGGTCCTTCTGATCACAAGATCGTGTTCACGCACACCGAAGTCCTGGAGAATGGTGAAATTGCGACTCGACCACTTCGTGATTGTCATGCCGAGGACTCTCTGATCCTTGCAGGGAAGCCAATGGTGTGGGAGCCCAAGTTCACATTTCACGGCTTCCGATATGTGCAAATCGATAACTGGCCGAAAGGAGATCCCAACTTGGAAGACCTCGAAGCAATTGTCATTCACACCGACATGCAAAGAACGGGCTGGTTCGAATGTTCTGAACCAATGGTTAACCAGCTCCATGAGAACATCTGTTGGGGAATGAAGGGAAATTTCGTCAGTATCCCGACCGACTGTCCACAACGGGATGAGCGCTTGGGTTGGACAGGAGATATCCAGATTTTCTCGCCCACCGCGAGCTTCCTCTACGATACCTTTGGAATGTTGTCAGGATGGCTGAAAGATTTGGCTATTGAGCAAAACGAGGCAAATGGAGTTGTGCCTGTTGTCATTCCCAATATCTTACCAAGGTCGTATACGCAGCCACAAGCAGCTTGGTCAGATGCAGCTGTCATCACACCGTGGGATCTTTATAATGCATTTGGTGATCGAAAAATCTTTCAAGACCAACTCGACAGCATGAAGCAGTGGCTAGAGAAAGGAATCAAGCGACAATCTAATGGTCTTTGGGATCCCGATACCGATCAGCTAGGTGACTGGCTGGACCCAGATGCACCACCAGAAGATGCAGGAAAGGGCAAGACAGATCCGCATCTCGTCGCGAACGCCTACCTCGTCCATGTTACCAAGCTATTTCAAAAAATCTGCACAATACTCGGATGCAAAGATGAGGCCTCGCACTACAAATCCGAGACCGATCGTCTGAAGAAACTCTTCCAAGTCGAATACATGACTTCAACTGGTCGTCTAGCACCCAACACAATGACATCCATCTCCCTCGCTCTATCCTTCGACCTTTACAATTCCGCAGAGCAAGTCCGATGCGCTACAAAAAGTCTTTCCAAAATCATCCGCTCTAACAACTTTCGCATCGGAACTGGTTTCGTTGGAACGCCCATCATCCTTCCGTCTCTAACAGCTACTTCCCAGACGCAACTCGCCTACCGCATGCTGCTCGAGAAGAAATGTCCTTCCTGGCTCTATCCCATCACGATGGGCGCTACGACAATGTGGGAACGATGGGATTCTATGCTCCCCGATGGCTCCATCAACCCTGGTTCGATGACTAGTTTCAATCACTATGCCCTTGGGAGTGTAGGAGCTTCGTTACATAGTACCGTGGGTGGTATCAGTGCGAAGGAGCCAGGATGGAAGGTTGTGAGATTTGAGCCAGTTCCTGGAGGGACAATGACGTGGGCGAAGGTTAGACATCTAAGTCCGTACGGAGAGGTTAAGTGTGAGTGGCAGGCTAAGGCTGAGAGGTTGGTGGTGAAAATTGAGGTTCCACTGAATTGTACGGGGGAGGTCAAGTTGCCTGGGAAGGAGGAGGTAAATATTGTGGGAAGTGGGAAGCATGAGTTCGAGGTGGAGTATGAGGCTCAGGAGTGGCCGCCAAAGGCTATCTTCGGTACTTTTGCGGATCCGCAGAAGGAAGAATTTTGAAAAGGCGAGTACTGATCTGGACCACGCCTCTCATGAGTGAATATGCGATTCAATGATGGCGGGTCATTCCGTCATCTGTAAAGTACAGGCCCGTAAATCTCGGTTGGAACTTCAACGAATGTTAAAATAACCTCCTACCAAAGTAAATGAACAAGTGTCAATCACAAAGTACTTCCATTGGCTCACTTACAGTAGATAAAATCCTCTCTTCCCATGCGAAAGCCAAGAATCTTCGGTAATTCCGTTCATGCGGAGTTAGGGGCTGGGTCTAGGAAGTCATCACATTTGTTGTTCATCGCTTATATATCAGCTAATGAAGCTTCAGCTCCACTCATACAAAGGACTGAATCAGGCACGACTTTCAGATATCTACCTACCAGCGCATGCTCGAGATTTGCGAACAACTAAGATCTTCTTCCTCTTGAGTTTCTTTTTTCTTTTTCTTTCCTTTAATTTTTCTCCCAACCCTGCCTGGACCCTGGTATAGTTCAAGGGTTTACAATAATAAAGACCTCAGCATAGATCGACGAGCCAAGCAGTGGCGCAGGTAGGCGCAAACCCTCTAGCTGCTATCATCAATGGAGTTGGCAAGCAGGAACTCACCGAGCGTGCCATTTGCCATGGAAATTGTCTGTTTGGCAGTTTGGCACGATGTGGAATTTATTATTCATCAACATCACATTCGTCGACTCTTTCCTGCACGCCTCCGATTTCACACTCATGCCCCCTTCATGGAGAAGTTTGTCAAGCTCCGCAATATGGTCAGAGATGCACTGAAAGCCAAGATACTGCCCAGCCTGACGATTCAGGTCTTCTTGTAAGTGCGAACAAACCTGTTTCCAAGGCTAGGTTCCCCTGAGGCTAAGCAGCCACTTCATTGACATCGACGATCTCGTTGCTTCAGGGCTCGATATGTCAACTTCAGACTCTCGCTCACCATTCTGGACCTCCATGATCAGCAGATGGCGAATGCTGCCGGGCGTGGATGGTCAACGAGTTTGATGAGAAATATCCCCAACTTCAAATTCATCTGGTCTACGAATCTCTAGACCCCGCCACAACGGTCCACTCTACGGCGAAACTGCCCAGGACTGCTCTTTCGAGCGTTTCATCCTTTACGTCGACGAGGGCGATGAGATCATGCGTTGCTTCCAACTACAACAGTCCCACCCAGACATTCTTCATGAATAAGAAGGACTTCCTTTCACAGCTTTTCAATCAGGACCTTCTTCCTGGTATAGCGGCATCTCTCCCCAGTTGTAGCGAGAATCCGGTCAAGGATGAGTGGAAGAACAGATGCAGTGGTCCTTGGACGGAGAAAACTTTGAAAGCTGCTGAAAACACCGACCAAGCTGCTTCCATTCAGCCGAGAAGTCTTCTGCCAGAAAGACTCCAATCAAGAGAGATAGAGCAGAGCCCAGGGTTCAAGCGCGCCTCTCGATCGACCTGCAAAAGAGCGTGAATCAGATTGCACGGGATACAGGGACGTGTCACTTTTGGGAAGGTGGCATCCGGAGGACACTAGCGAGAGAAGAATTCGAGGGAAGTTGGGTAACGAGGCTGAACTGGATGTCGAAGCAGTTCAGATATGTAGCAGCAGTACCGCCGACTTGTATCAACCGCGCAATCAAGCCTGCCTCATAAACCGAACCATTGCGAACTACAAGTTCCATGAGCTGCTGTAGGAGAATGCTTGCGTACTGTTGATGTACCTGCGGCATCTCACCTTTTAGCGTGAATGATTGGAAAGCATCCCACCACGCAACAATGTCCCGGAGTAGGTTCTGGAAGCTTATGTGTATCCATGATATCTCTGCTTGCGCAATTACAAACCCGCTGCGATACGATGGAGCGATGGCAATGGAACTGTACACGAGGCAGCACAGGGGTGATTGTAACTAGTTACGAGAACCAGGCTTCAGGGAATATAATATCATGTTCTCTGTCAACGATATCTACGACCTCCCAGAACAAACCCACGCCATGCCTTGTATACAAACACAACGGAAAGCAAATCTCAATCTAAAACCCATGCGTATGCGTATGTGATTTTCTACCCTGGCCTCCGATCACGACCTCAATTCCCCTCTTTGATCAGAGCCTCCAGCTTCTCCCTCTCTCCACTCTCCGCAACCATACTTCTAAACACCCCATCCTCCATCCCGAACAGCTCTTTCGGACTTCCGAATTCCTCGACTCTCCCCTCGCCCATCACGAGGATCTTGTCGAAATCCGCTATCGTGCTCAGGCGATGCGCGATGACGATCAATGTCGAGTCGCCGAACTCTTCTCGGATACTTCTTTGGATGAGAGCATCGGTCGCCATGTCTACCGCTGAGGTCGCTTCGTCAAGCACCATGATCTTAGGTCTTGACACGATAGCGCGTGCTAAGCAGAGAAGTTGGCGTTGGCCTTGGGAGAGGTTGAGTCCGCCCTCTGTGATGGGGGACTGGAGGGATGTGAACGGGTTTTTGTTGAGGTTGACATTAGGATTTGGAGTACTGGCTCCATTGGCGATTGGTGTTGAGGAGCCAGTCGTGATGATAGCGTTGGTTATCGTTTCCGCTTCTTCAGCTGACACGAGATGGACTCGTTGCAAAGCATCGCGAAGCTCGATATCCTCATGATCGTCAAAGGCATCCAGATTACTCCTCACCGTCCCGCTGAACAACACCGGATCTTGCGGGATAATCGCCAGTCTCGATCTCAAGGCGTGCAGTTTGATCTTTGAGATGTCTAGACCGTCGACGTAGATGGATCCTTCCCGCGCTTCGAGGAATCGGAAAAGCGCTAATGTGAGTGATGATTTGCCGGCTCCGGTACGGCCTACGACTCCGATTCTCTCGTTGCGCTTTACAGAAAACGTGAGGCCTTTCAAAACCGGAGGTAGGTCCGGAGCATAGCCGACGACAAGATCGTTGACTTCGAGACGGCCTTCGCTTGGCCAGGCGGCTGGTGGATCGACGCCGCTGAGAGATTCGGTGGGGAGGTTGCTGTACTCGATGATTCGTTCAGCCGCGTTCATGTCTAGTTCGAGATTCGTGTAATGTCTAATTGTCCAGATGACGACCTGTCCGTACTCAAGCGCGAAACTGAGAGCGAATCCAGCGAGTGAAGCATCGATTCCTCCGATCAATAGAATCATAATCGCGACAAAGGTAGCGAATAATCCACCAACAGCAGACATCCTCCATCCCATCCATCTGTTGAAAGCCCAAAGATGCCAGAAGGAAGTCGAGTGATCGTCGATTTTGCGGAACATGCGCGCGATGTAGACGTCGCATTTATCGAAGGCGCGGATAGTTCCTACGCCTGTGAGAGCGCTGCCGAATTGTTCAAAGACGGGAGATTTGGCGTTGGATTCGAGACGTTTGACTTCTCGAGCGCCGGAGATGTAGATGCGTGCTATTTGTATACAGATTGCGAGGAGGGTGACGGAAAGGAGGATTACGTAGGGTGAGACAAAGATTCTAGGAGCGTCAGTTAGATAAGAGGGAAGGGATGAGTAGGAGACTTACCCAGCGACAATGACACCCATCAGACGAAATAGGTTGTTGGCTCCGAAACTGATGTCGTTTGCTAGACGTGAGTCCACCACGTTGAAGTCGGCTGTGAATCTGTTCAAGATTCGACCTAGGGGGACTGTGTCCATCCATCGGAGAGGCGTCCGCAGGATTGTAAAACTCAGGCTGTCGAACATACGTCTTGACGCCCGGATGGAGCCTGTGTAGATAAAGTAGTATCTAAATAGACCGACGAAGATGGTACCGATAGAGATTGCAATGTAGATCCCAAGATAGTACTTCAAGTGCTGGGAATGTGCTTCGGCAGTTTCGAAAGTGTTGTTTGGTTGATAAGGCGAGAGATCGTGGGCTTGGAAAGAGTAAGTCATTGCATGTGTCATGCTGGTGTGTTGCTTCTCGTTATTTCCAGTCCATATTCTGATCCACCAAGAACGTCCTGTGACCAAGATCTGGAGCAAGGAGAATGCAAACAATGCAGTCATCCAGAAAGGCCATCCTCCACTGTATTTCATGTAATCCAGATAAATCCTCGTCTTAACACGTCCTTGCTCTCTCAACTCATCCTCTACAAACTTCTTCACAGCTTTCTTAGAGTCGACTTTCTTTAATGCCTCGCCAATATCAGCATGATCACCGTCCGAGGACTCTTCAGAATTGACAGCTGTAGGATCTTCGTCCTCGATCACTTCAGCCGCATCTTGCTCAGACTCAACCTGCTCATGACTGATGATCTTTTGCAGGATTCCGTCGTCTTTAAGCTCCGAGACCAGACCCGCGTGAGCGATCGTGCCATCTCCGAGCTCGACGATATATTTCGTTTTTGAAGCACAAAGCGCAACATGATGAGTGACGAGGATCCTGGTACGACCAACTCCCAACTCACCGGTCAAGCCCTTCTCAAAGATGAACCTACCGACATGTGCGTCTACAGCACTGAAGATGTCATCGAGAACCAATATACCGGCGCGAGAGTAGAGAGCTCGAGCGAATGTAACTCTCCATCGCTGGCCACCACTCAAGTTGATACCGTTTGCTCCAATTTCCGTCGACTCTCCATCTGTAAGCATTTCAAGGTCCTTCTTCAAAGCACACACTTCGATGACTTTCTCGTATCTGTATTCGTCATATGGGAGCCCGAACAGAATGTTGTCTTTGATGCTTGCATTTTCTATCCAAGGAATTTGAGCGACGAATGCGACCGAGGAGGGAATGATCCAGTTCTCCTTGTTTGCTAGGTGGTCGTGGCGGTCTTTCGTTTGTGGTGGTTTTGGAACGCTGATTTTGCCAGACAGGAGATCAACCTCGCCAAGTATAGCTGCGAGAAGAAGACTCTTTCCTGTTCCCGTCTTCCCACTCACTACACTCAACTCGTCTTTTGGGAATGAGACGTTGATATTTCTTAATACGTATCGGAGATCGTCGGATTCTTTCTCCTCGTCAGATGGCCATGCGATTGATGCGTCTTCGAAAGATATGTTAGGCCCATAACTGATGTTCTTCGAGATCTCTGGGGCGGTCAAATACTTCTCAATTCGTTCCACAGAAATCCAGGCGTCGATCAAATCAGTCGTGAGCTCAGGAATAATGGCAAGAGTCACCTCCAAACTGGCAAATACCCCAATAGCTGTGAAAGCCACCGAAGGAGTTAACTCTCCGTATCTCCAAGCATAAACGGCAAGTGATGTCGCCGCAAGAGCAATAGGACTCGAGATCCAACAAAACAGCAGGAAAGTGTCGGAAACAAACACATTCCATTGCTCGTCCAACTCCTTCCGTCGCACCTTGCCGATCTTCTCGTGCCAGTTGGCTTCCAGTGCAGAAAATTTGATCTGTCGAATGCCTTGCAATGCTTCAGTCACTACTCCCATCTTAGTATCCCTGACCTTCATGAGGCGGTCCTGAGCAGCTGCATATCGCTTGCTGAAGAAAATGTTAAGTGGGATTGTCAAAGACATAGCCAGGAATCCACAAAGTAATGATTGCCATCCGATGATGCTGAGCAGAAAAGCGAAAGAGACGAGCAGTTTGAATAAACTGCCCGGGAAGTAATTGTTGAAGGAACAAAAGTCCGAAACTCTTTTAGCATCGACACCAATAAGATTCACGGTGCTCTGCTTTCCCTTTACTTCATCGTCCTCTTCAGGAAGCTCCGGCTTGTCGCCACCAACCGCATCTTGAGATGCATCAGCCACATCTGGACCTTGTGGAACTCCTTTCTTTGTCGACTGCGAAGCTCCCTTGACATCCTTCCTTCTCATGGCTTTCTGAAAGATCAGGGCTGCCATCTGAGAGCGGATGGGGATCGCAACTTCAGACCAGGAGATCCAGAAAAGCCATGATTCGATCCATGCAGCTCCGATTGTCGCGATAGTCAGGGTAACGACCCAAATCCATGCCTCGGAACTGACTGCATCTCCTGGCAGTCGCTTCTCCAAGATCTTGAGAATGTGGTAAGTCACGAACTGAGGGGCGAAATTCCCAAATGCTTGTATCAGGGTCAGAAACCACTGCGCCATAAATGACCATTTGTGTTCTAGGAATATCTCAAGCCAGAGTCTCCTCTCATGGGAAGTAGCTGCCCATGCTTCACTCAGATCTTTAGACCGAGTGTAATGGTCCATTTTGGGAAGGTCAGTAAGTTCTAGACGATTGTTTCTTCGCGAGAGCGTCAACAAATCCTCCACCCAGGAGAATGTGTATTTTCCTAGAGCAGAGACGGTGTACATCCCATCCACCCGCACTCCATCTTGGAAGACTTCTGGTCTTCTCGGCAAGGAGACACTGGAGAATGCAACTAGACCAGCGAGACCGAGTTGAGCTATCCGAAGACCGATTTGTGAGGAGGTGCCGAAACTCGATCCCGGTGGCGTTTGTTGAGCAATGAGTCCATCTTGGTACAACAGCACGGCTAGGAGTAAAATAGATGAGAGCACTGAATACAAGCCGAGATTGTAACTTTTTACGGAATCTCGAATGGAGATTATGCTTGTTATTTGCACGAGTACAAGAAACTGGAAAACGTTAGCGCTCCCAAGAAAAGAAACCGAAATCACGTGTATCTTACCCATTGCGCAACATTGAACCAATTCTCCAAGAACAAGTCATCTTCCTCTCCTATCGTGCTCAGAACAGCCAGAGCAATTGAACTAACGAGTCCCGAAATCGTGAAGATGCCAAGGAATGTTTTCGGGGTTTTCGCAGAATATTCTCCTACTGATCTCTCGGTGGCAACTCCATCTTTATCTTCGTAAATCTCTGATATCGATTTCGGCTGCCGTAAGTGGGATGCGATATTGATGACGGAGGGGGTCGTTAGGAGGCCGATCAGGATGAGACTGATGCTTCCGGCAGCAAGTGATGTCGATATGTTTTCGAGCATCTTGATCGTCGAATATTTGATTACTGAAGATGATAGGAATTATCGAGCATGCTTGGGCCTTGTTTAAGGAATAAATAAGCTTTGTTGATGATGGATCGTCTAATTTAGCCAGCCCAGGATCGCGGAACCAATCTCCTAGCGTAAGATGGGATGGAAGGGAGGCGAACTTGAATGTATCGAAAAACCTCTGACCGAGTTGTCTTCTCGTCAGGTTATACAGCACTATTCCAGTGAATCATCGTACAAATTTGTGTAGCTCCAAATATGACTGGAAGAGTTTTGAGTTTCAGACTGCAGCTGAGTCACCGGCGAGGACATAAGGGCGGGCTGGGTCAATCTTGATTTGGGTTAGGATTACGATACATGCAGGTCAGTGTCACATACGGACAGCTTTTTGTGAGAAATCCGAGTCTTACTGACTATTTTCGTAACTCGTAAGAGACCCTCATTTAAAGAGTGGAGAGAATGAGGCATTTTGAATGGCTACTGGATACGAAAATAGACTAAGCGAATTTAGAAGGTGGATGATCGGTGAGCTGGAGGGGGAAGAGGTTGGTAAAATACCCCACTATCAAACATGAAGCAGGGAGATCTCTTTAAGGGACAATTTTCAATTGTGGATATACTTATATTCCGTAGAAGATGGAAAATTGCGGGCGAACAGGATGCTGCGATTGCTTCGCCGGTGGTCGTCCTGCATTCACTCTGCACACCGAACGAACTGTGGAATCTGGGGTCACTGCACTGTACTGCATTGCAGGAGCGGAGTCCAACCCAGCCCACTACGATATTGAAATGCTCGGGGATATGAGGTCTCGAAGTGATTATCTGATTTTCCGACAATTAGTTCCTCTTCATTGAATAGCGGATACTGAACAGTATGTGGTATGTTATATGTAATGTAATGTAATGTAATGTATTGAAGCCAGAACATCACGAACCGGTAAGCGAAGAAAGCCATGTCAGAACATCGCATGGCGACGCGCATGGCGAGTTTGTGATACCCGACATCTTGCTTTCCTTTGAATAGGTTTTATAATACTATATGCCAAGTATAAATAGCATGGGCTCTCTGAGCGGTGAGGACTGACTGGACTGACAAGAGGGACGTCGCAGGAAACGATAGCGCTGATTTGGCCGCAATCTGACTCCGAACCCCACCATGGCAGCTACAGTATGTCGTAGTGGTTGCTGACAGATAGAGCGAGATGAGCAGTAGTGCAAGTCACCCATAATGAGTAATGCTGTTGACTATGAACCTGGAACCTGGGAGCTGAATGTGAAGATTTCGGAGATTATAGAGTAACGGTAACATCAAACGGCGGGAGATTGACTCGGAACTATGAAGAGGCTAGGTGGACATTAAGAAAATTCGAGGCCCGCCAGTTCGGATCTTGAAGTTATTGACTGCATTGCTGCAGGCCAGTAAAGCATGATAGCTAACGTAGTGCATGTGAAGCATCACAATTCAACCGGACACCGCTCCTCAACCTGATACCACATCACAAAGTTATGTCAGCATGTTGAAGAAATGCCGATTAGTCTAAGTCGTCTTTTTGTTGGAGGATTTGGAAAAGATAAAAGATAATAGAAAAGAGCTCTTCATGCCGGAAGAGTTCAAAGTGGGGGTTGGTACACCGCGATATGCAAGAAGTTCCCCGAGAAAGTCAATCCGGAGAAGCATTGTTCGTACTTGTGATGGAGACGTTGGCTTCATATCAATGTTTGAGACGGTGTGAGAGAGAGAGATGATGAGACCCGCGCCTCTGAGATACAGTCGGAGAGTTTGGGATTACTCAGATCAGCGCGTACTCATACCTCGGCAAGGAGGAGTGTATTCAAGGACCAAAGTTGGACAGATTTGCGCCACGATTGGATAATGCTCGTTTAGATGGAAAAGATTGACGACAGCTTGAGCAAGGCACATTCCTCGAAAGACTCGCTAGACCATAAGAATGTAAACAAACAATGGATAGTACTCCCACCAACACGGTCCCAAATGGACCAAGATGAGCATGAAATACTGGGACCTGGAATACTGATGTATAGTACTGTCTCTCTACTGTTTCATAGTCTGGTTTTATAAAACTAAACACATGGTTGGGGGCAGAGACCTGTGCACCCGCAGCTATCTACAGTATCTATGTAACCGATGCTATAAGTAATCTTGGCCGTTCTAGGGGATCAGAGATGAAAAATGCAGCAATCAATCGAAAGATTTCATTATTGAGAGCTGGGACATGTCGATACCTGCAAATGGATATTTTCCTCTGTGGTCTTTCTCATCCTCTTTCCTATGCTCTCGCGGAGAGATTTGGTGGTTGTCAAACGCGAAAAGGGAACGTTATTGATTGCACTCTAATCTATAAGTATTGGGTGGACGCAAGGCGAGTTTGAGACGCCGACGCCAATACAACTGCACCACCACTGCAACCAGTTCCTATAGTCAAGCCCTTCAAATCCAACCTCCGCCCTTCACTTCTCCCGATCTCCTATTATACAACAAACATAAACCACGACCTATCTACGCCTGACTCAATTCTCAATCAATTCGACAAACACCAAACCACCACTACCAAAGGTTGAAACCAGCTATTGCACGATTGATACCTCAAGCTCCACGCTCCGTTCCGCTCCTCCCCTCAAACGGGCATTGATCCTTCGATTTACCTTCCAACCGCCGCCTACGATTGAAGCATTCGCTATCTATGAGACCATACGAATTGAATCCGAACAAAGGCATCCTTTGATCGCGAAAAACAGGACGTCTCACATTGTCTCGGCATCCTCGCTGCCGCAGAATAACCTCGACGGCCGCCCCCGAGAGCTTTGAACCTGCATCCACACACGCATCAATCATGAAGGCAGCACCCATAATCGTTAATTGGCATGCGGAGAATGCCCCCATATACTCTGCAGACTTTCAGCCCCATGGGAAAGGGCGATTGGCAACTGGAGGAGGGGACAACAATGTTCGGGTGGGTACTGGAGGACCGGATAGGCTTCATTTTGCTAATTCTCAATAGCTATGGAGATTGGATTCAGATGGAGAAGATCGAAAGGTAGAATACCTGTGTACAATGGTCAGACATTCGCAGACCGTCAATGTTGTACGATGGGCACCGAAAGGTATGTAGGCAGCCCCAGACACACTGCAACCATTAACGTTCCACAGGCGATGTTCTAGCTTCCGCCGGAGACGATGGGAATGTGATTACTTGGGTACTGGACACGAAGAACTCGAAACCTACATTTGGAGAAGATGGAACCGAAGACAAGGAATCCTGGAAGACGAGGCATATGTGCCGTTCTTCTGGACACGAGATATACGACCTGGCATGGTCTCCAGATGGAATATACTTCATAACTGGAAGTATGGACAATGTTGCGAGGATCTACAATGCCCAGACAGGACAGCTAATACGGCAGATTGCCGAGCATCAGCATTACGTCCAAGGAGTTGCGTGGGATCCCCTCAACGAGTACATTGCAACCCAATCTTCCGATCGATCCGTACACATCTATACGCTGAAGACGAAGGAGGGCACATATACCCTGGACAATCGAGATGAAGAACCTAGGAAGATTGGGATGAACATGAAGATGGATCTGCCAGGTCGAAGGATCTCGTCACACAGTCCAGCTCCCCCCAGCGTAGATTTACGAGCACAACTTGCGGCAGAGATTGGGAATATTGGATCTCCAGTACCATCTTGTCCTGGGACGCCAACCTCAATTGCTCTACCAATGAACCCTCCAAGCACAATAAGCCACAGCAGAAGATCCTCTTTCGGTGCTGCTTCTCCAGCCATGTCCATGCGAAGGTCGGCATCACCTGCACCATCCCTACCACTTCCTGCTGTTATGCCAATGGAGGCTTCTCCGAAACCATACAGCATGGGATTTGGGGTCAAAAATGTTCATATTTATTCGAATGATACCTTGAAGTCTTTCTTCCGCAGATTGACCTTCACCCCTGACGGAAGTCTTCTTTTCACGCCAGCTGGACAGTATCAATCACAAATGAAGGGGTTGGAGGAGACATCGAAGACAATGTACGAGGTCACCAATACAGTTTACATCTATACGAGAGGAGGGATCAACAAGCCACCCATTGCACATCTTCCAGGACACAAGAAACCTTCTGTGGTTGTGAAATGCTCTCCTGTTTACTATACAGCTCGAAAGACATCACCTCCTACGAAACACATTACAATTGATACATCCTCGGAGGAGAATATGCCAGCTCTTCCAGATCCAGCTGTACAGTCCGTAATGGAACCTCCACCACTGCTGCCACAAATCGACTCATCTGGACCAACTTCTTCACCGAAGCCAAAAGAGCTGGAGGTAGATACCCATTCGAGTTCACCGGGGCCAATGCTGGCTTTTTCGCTTCCATATCGAATGGTATATGCAGTTGCTACAGAGGATTCGGTATTGATGTACGATACTCAGCAGCAGACACCATTGTGTATAGTAAGCAATCTTCACTGTGCAACATTTACCGATCTGACTTGGTAAGTCGACCCTCTATCTGCTTGTTCTAAGCTAACAATCCAGGTCCAATGATGGTTTGACTCTGCTGATGACTTCCTCCGATGGATTCTGTTCCACATTGACCTTTGCCCCTGGGGAGCTCGGAGAAAAGTATAACGGTGAACTACCAACAGAGAAACATCCATCCATGACGGCGTCTTCATCAAGTCAAAACACCCCACTGGCAACTCCTACTTCAATCGCTCCGCCTTCACCATTTCCCCACGGCCACCAAAGGACATCTTCTTCCGGCCTTGCAGCCCCTTCTCCTCCTCCAAACCCTCAATTCAGACCTTTGTCACCTACTCGGTCGAATTCCACATCATCAATCGCAACCCAATCATCTTATGCCCCAGGGTCAATCATCAGTAATCCAACACTGGTAGGAAGTACCGTCCCAGGCGTAACTGCTGGAAGTGTTGGTTTCGTGAGCGGTCTGTCGATGGCGACTCCTCCACAGACACCGGGAAGTACGTCGGGGAGTATGAGTGGAGGTGGGGGTAAGAGAGATGCTAGTGAGATCGAGGATGGGAGAGAGGATAAGAAGAGGAGACGGATAGCGCCGACGCTTGTTAGCGACGAGAAAGGGGCTGGTGGATCGGCTTCATAGGTTTGAGAAGTCTGGAGATTTGGGAGTTTGAAAATTTGCAGGTTCGGCATTAGCAGTGGAGTTTTGGTTGCTGGTTTGAATGGCATCTGCGCACTGGGTGCTGAGATGGCAACCTAGGTGAGCTCTGGATATGCTATTGCAAAGGCATCTTTTTTCATCATCAGACAGAATGGGAGGGAGGAATGAATTTACGTGTTTGATAGCTCCCTCGTTCATCCAGGTTTCTTTTTGTGGTTGTCCTGATAGCGAGTTGAAGACGACAAAGAAGAAGTCGAGCTTCGATGAAATCCGGTCGGCGAGTGGTTGGAATCGGAGACGAGAAAACGCACGATATTTGCTCTGCTAGCACTATAGTGAGAAGATAATCTATACACAGCTTCCCTGATCTGGAAAGACAGACATTTGATGAGGTCTTGGGGAGAAAATAGTTAGTAATATAAATTTGAGGGGAAGACTTGACCACTGGTAATTTCTCGCGTTGCACTTGCACAATGGGTGGATGATAGAGGTTAAAGTCTATTTCAATTTGTCCAAATACTTATCAAAGGCTTGGGGGTTTTGAGATGTGTTCTGTTCCACTAACATCTTTCTTTCCTTCAATTGCCCGTTGCTAGGTCCAGCCTGCAAGCGAATTACAATAATTCGAGCTCATCTTCTCCCCAGAAACTTGATAAGATCGCACATCTCCATTCTCGTGATGACTTATGCTTGGGATCTGAGGAACGTTTAGACAATACTCGATCAAGTGGCTGTTGTGACGATGCATTTTGTGTCGTATGCTAAGTATTAAACTGATATGAAATCGCCTTCAAGTCTTGGGAATTGGATACTTAGCTTCGTTTGGATTTTCACTTCATCGGAAGAGACCAGCTTTAATATACTTCACGGCTTTGGAGATCTATCACAACGGTTTATTGGCACGTTGATCTAAGCTCTAGGCTTCTCAAGTTTGGAAGTTGAGGTTAGTCAAGCTACGGAGTTGCAAATGCTTAAACTCAGTAAGAGCTCAACGGCAAGACGGAATTTTTCCCTTAGATCTGCGCGAATAAATAGGACTTGGATATAGAGTTTGCTGCCGTTGTCAATCTTCATCATCATTCCTTTTCCGCTTCTTGAAAGTAGACACTTCAACATCATCGCACCCATCATGTTTTCCTTCCTTACCAGCCTCCTTGTCATCTCCTTTTTCGCCTAGTCTTCTGCTGCCCTCACTTTCGTCAACTCCCGCATCGCCCGTTCGAACCACGCCTTGAGCTTCTCTAGCATCTCGTTTTTTGTCTTTTGCAACCTTGTCTCCACCCACAACCGTCTTCTTCTTAGTTGCCATGACCCTCGAGTTTTGCCTGGCGATCTTACACAACGCGTGCTCCAGGTCCACGACACTCAGCTCTCTTCGCTGGATCGCCTTACAATCTTCAGCTAGCTTATAAACTGTAGGGCATGCCTCAGGTGGAGTCTGCAGAATTCGCAACACGGCACCAAGAGCTTTTGCAAGATCATCTGCATTTACCGGAGGTGTCTCGCCTGTTCTATCAGCAATGAACTTGATCGCCTTGCTCGGTCCAGCAGCCTTGCTATTCGTGATATGCTCGGCAAGATCACGAAGGGTGGGCGGCTGACAGACACCGTACTCGAAGAAATCGCTAACCAACAACCAGGGAATGAGACCGTATCTAGGAACCGAAGAGATCTCCTTCGCAACCAGAAAATTATGGAGATTGGCGAAAGTCGGTGCTGAGGTTTTCGAAGTGAGGCTTGATGCGATCGTCTGCGAGAGTTCCCAAAAGGACTGCAACATGCTAGGGATCTTGGCTTTGATGATTTGCAACTGGCCGTAAGCGGGGACGGGGAGTTTGACGGGCCCTCTACCCCATTTCTGGATCGTGGAAGTGAGGTGTTTGAAGTCGGGCTCTTTGTCGCTTTCTTGGAGCTTGATCTCTGTCAAGCGGTCGCAGCTGCCGAACGCGAATGTTCTCCAGATGCAAAGCTGAAAGATGTTGATTGCGGAGAGTTCTTGTGGTTTGCTTGAGCTGGGAACGGGGAGGTTCTTGACTATGAATTGCATTGATGAGCCGGTGTGGCGAAGGGGGAAGAGCTTGTCGGACGTCATCTCTGAGGAGAATGCGGATTTTATGAAGACCTCGCATTCTTCTGCTCCGGGCAGTGTAGTATCGAGGGGTGATGCTGTGCTGTTTCGCTTTTGCGACATGTAGACGCCGAGCCGGAGTGTTTGAATGACGCGCGACAGGAGCTCCTTTTCAAAAAGTGAGAGGTTGCTCAGATGTAGAAGCTCAGGCTCAGGGGCATCGAAGTACGATTGCGACATCCCTCCTGAAAATTTCTACTATGAATAGACCTATGATGATATGAGAGGTTGACAGGTTCTTTTGTTAAATTTTGACGAGTAAGTTATAGTGTAGATTTAGAGCTCCTTCAAAGTTTCAGAGAAGAGAGATTAACTTTTAAGGCCTGATTGCTACCACAATGTGAGTGCTCAAGAGGTGAATACGCTTGCGAATCAGAATCAGGCACTGAATCCCCTCTGAGGTGTTATAAATGCTGCTATTAACCAGAAGATTGAAGTTGACTGAAATGCAAACCAAGATAAAAGGCCCTCGTAAAGACAACAAGTGCTGAGGCTTTAGAATATTTGGGAAGATGTGTTAATTTGGAGCTCACTTCTTCATGAACAGTGAATATAACCTCTAAAATTCTGTGTAACTGCTTGTACGCGTTGAAAGAACTGAAACTCAAGTCAACATTTAGGAGTGGGAAGATCAATCGCATTTTCTGAGCAGCTCTTAAAGATTTCGTATCAAATTCTAGACAACGAAGCTCAACTAAGCTATGAAAAGGGCTTTGTTTTGTTTCATCATCAAGACATGGTGCGTAAGCGAGCATCTCCACGCTAGCCCCACGCAATCTTCGTCGAAAGAAGAGCCAGCTGCAATACTGAGCTAGATCAGATGACCCTGTTCACTATTCGTTTTTTATCCGCTGGAAATATTTGAAGCCATCTCTCGGACACTGAGCTCAGACACTGAGTTACAGGTACCAGAGTTTCGTTTAGGGCCACAGCTAAATCTACATACTCACGGTGAATAGCTCAATGTCCATACGCTAGTTGAGCGAGCCTAAAGTGCAGCGTGCATTTACCACCACTAAGATTTCTATGTATAACTATGTACAGTACATCGCTAGCTTCCCCCTTTTATGCTGAATCATCAATATTGTTGCATTTGAATTCAATGGAGGTTCAATTTCTATAGGAGGAAGTAGCTATATATATAGGTATCTATATAGTAATCCAAGTAATCCAAGTACATATCTTACGTACTATTACCGGTACTTCCGGTACTAGCAAATTAGTTGAGTACGCTATTCAACTCCGGTACTTCCGGTGAATACGCTACTCCGTACCATACTCTATACTATACTATTTGCACTACCTATACTTAATAGCCCTCTTACTTCATACTATAGAACCCTACAAAACCACCGCCTATAGCCCTAGCTACTACTTCCCTAGGAAGTCACGAATATACCTCTTAAAAGCTATATTCAGTAGAGGTTTTATTAGTATATCAGCTATTATCTCCGTAGTATTCAGATATTCAATACTAATTATACCCTAATTTACTAGTTACCTGATATAGTAGTATCTAACCTCAATATGCTTCGACTTTATATAGGCCACAGGGTCCTTTGCAAGCGCAATACAAGCTGTATTATCGCTATAAATAGGTACTAATAGACCTATAGATAAGTATTATATATACCCTAATTCGATCAGAAGTTGTAATAGGTCTGTGCGCCTAGTGCCTCCCGCTCCTGTATTTCAGAATTAGAGAGGAAAGAAGAACCTTCTCTCCTTAGTAATTAGTTTCTATATTAACTAGATTATTACTAGCGAATCTCTAGTAACTATTCTATTATTCTATTATACCTATTTACCTTAGTGTACTAAGTGATTATTATATTCTAATTACTTTTACTTAATATTAGCCTAAATAGTTATAATAGCTTAAAGCGGAGAATCCTCTATTATATTAACCTGACTTATACTCTAAGATAACTCTATTAGGGCCTAGATAATACCCGGCGATATACTAGTAGACAACCTTTTAGTTCTATAAAAGAAGCTCTAATCGCTAAAGAAATAGAATAATATCTTAGATAACCTTATAGTTAAGTACTAACGAATATTTAGTGAAGACCTTACTTAATACCCTCCGGAAACTACTATAAGAGTATAACTCTACTAAGCTTATATATCCGAAGACTCTACTCTAAGTATAGAGAGAGATACTAATCGATTAATAGCTCTTAAAGAATCGCTAATTCCTCGCTAAGATAAAAGTAAATATATAATTCTATTAGAATACGAGAGCAAGAGCTAAAGAGAGCTTACTAAGTACTTATAAGCTTATAACTAAGTTTTTAATTATAATACTAAAGGATACTTAACTAATCTCGTTAAGATTAAATAAGTAGTAATACTACTTTATAAGGAACTAGCGAATACTTAGGAAAAGTTCAAGAAATATACTTTAGATACTCTTTATAAGATAACTTAGAAAAGTTATAAAGAGTTCCTAGTGAATCTCTAGCTACTTCCTATCTTATAAAAAGTAGCTAACTTATAAGCCTACGAGAATACTTATTAAAAGCTAAGTTAACTAATTAGAGAGTTTATTAATTACTTAGAAGAGAAAGAAGAATAACTTAAACTCTTTACTAAGTGTTAATTATAAGATATCTTATTTAATAAGATCCGCTCGGAGATTCACTAGAAAATCGTCGAGAATAATTAAGCTAATAGACTTTAGACCTAAGACTAAGTTATTTCTACTATTACTCTTTAAGAGACTTATAATTTATCTAGAGATACTAATAGTAATAAAAGATAGAAAGAACTTAAAGAGTAGAAATATAAGGAGTTAAATATAAAGAAGAATAACTTATATAAGTACTAGCGAAAAACTAACGATCGATAAGATAAGAGCTAATAAAGATAAGAAAAGAGAAGAGATCTAAATAGTATACTTATTAGAGATCAGCTGATAAGATAGGATATCTCTAAAGTTTAGTATTATTCTTATAATAAATAAAGATATATCTCTTCGAACTATCTAAAATCAAATACTAGTAATACTAAAGATAAACGCTAAGGAAAGCTATAACTCGTAATATCTTCTACGTCCGGGCTAGGTTTACTAGATAATAAGATAGAAATCTAAATAAAGATTCTATCTTAAAATAAGTAGAAATCGATAATTACTTTTATTAATAGTAAAATAGAAGATAACTTTATATTAAGACTAGTTACTAAAGAATACGAGCTTAAACTTACTAGTAAAGGACTAAGGACTTTCTAGATACTTTTATAGAATAAAAGCGTTATCTTTAGTACTATAGACGCTTAAGTAGAGATAGCCGATTCGATTAGATAGACTAGAGTCGATACTCTTTAGCTAAGAGTTATCGATATACTAGGTATAGATCTGATATTAAAGTAGCTATAATTAGAGGATATAGATCCTTAGATAAGCTTTAAGAATAAGTAATAGAAGTTTCCTTATAAATTAAAAGATTTAGATAACCTTAATATTATAATACCTCGAGCTTTTACGACTCTTATTAATAAGCAGAAATCTCCTATATATGCTATAATACTTAACTTACGTATAATACGCTAGATAGATACTAGTAATATACTTACTATTCCCTCTATATATAGTAGCTTTAAGAATATATTCTCTGAAGAGAAAGGAAGCGAGCTACCTCTATTAGAGAGCTGCTAATACGCTATTAAATTAGAACTAGAAGTAAAGGTACTTTATTCTCTAATCTATAACTTCTCTAAGAAAGAACTAGAAGTTCTCTAGGAATACCTTAACTTATTAGAAGCGAAAAGTTAGATAAGAAAAAGTAAAAGTCTTATAAGTATACTTATTCTTTTTATATTAAAGAAAGATAATAGTCTCCGATTATACGTTAATTACTAAGCGCTAAATAAAATTATAATTAAGAACTAGTACTCTCTACTATTAATTAGCGAAACGCTAGATAAGCTCCGGGATACTAAAGTATTTACTAAATTAGATCTATAAAATACTTATTACTACGTCCGAATTCGCTAGAGTAATAAATAGAAAACTATATTCTATATCTAATACAGGTACTATAAGTACTAGGTTATACTATTTAGATTATTAAATACGCTAGCGACCTTCTAAGTATTTATTAATAATACGCTAGCAGGCCTCGTTAATATTACTTATATTATATATCTTAGTAATATCCTAATCTATTCTACTAACTTATTATAATATAAATAATATATCCGCTAAGTACTAGAGAGACTTCGGCATATAAACCTCTTTATTAAGCTATTAAAGTACTTATTTAATACTAAGAGTATAGAGTTTCTAAGCTATATTATATCTCTAGCTAGCGTTTCAATAGACTTAAGCCAGATAAACACTATTAGAGAGTAGCTAGAACCTAAAGGTATTAGAGATATATAAGTCTTTATTAAGTTTAAAAACTTCTACTAGTAGTTTATCGTAAGATTCTTAGCGATTACCCGACCTCTAATAAGCTTAATAAGTAGTAAGAAGAAAAGGTAACCTACCTCTATTTTCAGATAAAGTACTATAGAAAGAGAAGCTTTTAACATATTAAAGAATATATTTACTATAGTACCTTTTCTTATATACTTCGATCTACTAAAGCTAAGAAAGCTAGAGACTAATACTTCTAGGTTTATTATCGCGAGAATTCTCTTTTAGCTTAGAGAGTAACTAGCAAAGGAAAAGGAAAAGGCTATCTAGTATCTTATTATATTCTTTAGTAAAAAGCTAGAACTTACTAAGTTAAATTATAAAGTATATAACTAAGAACTTCTTATAATTATTAAGTATTTTATATACTAGAGGTATTATCTTAAAAGTAGTATAGCTCTAGTTAAAGTATTAATAGACGATAGTAATCTTTATTACTTTATAACTATAATAGTATTAAGCTAGCGATAAGCTAGATAAGCTCTAGAGCTATCTAAATATAACTTTATATTAAGTTATAGATAAAGAAAAAATAATTCCGCTAATAGATTATTAAGAAGGCCTAACTATAAGCTAGCGAAAGATAAGGAAAATATTATACTTCTTACTTTATAAAATAAGCTATAAAGTATAATTAAAGATAAGTTAATCTATATACCTAGTAAAGCTAGTAATACGATAGAAAGTAACTAGCGTCCGAATAATAGTATATCGTACTAGTTAACTCAGATTCTATAACTTACTAATAATACTTCTTTAAAAGAAGTATCGATCGAGGCTATAGATATAATCTCTACGCTTAACTAGTAATATATACTTATAAAGCTTAATAGTTTATAGAACTTATTTGGAAGTCTAGATACCCTCTTAAGAAGCGCTAGTAAGAAGCTAGGCGCTAGCTAGTATAGCTATAGATATACTATACTATAGTTCTTTATAATAAGTATTATAAGAACCGAAATAATAAACCCTAAATCGAACTTACTTCTCTTAACGCTTATAAAGCTATAGAAAAGG
>FJUX01000174.1:65029-106068 GCA_900074905.1 Rhynchosporium agropyri
ATTATACCTACTAGACGATATGATATCGTATTAGGAATATTATAGCTATATAACTATAATCCTAGCGTAGACTAGGTGACTAAGAAGGTCACGTTTAGTAACTATAAATATAAACGCAGTTAACTAGCCGGCAAACGAGAGGCTAGCGCTGCCTCCTTAATAATAACGCCGATAGACTCCAGCTAGTTAAGTCGGGTTCCTAGTTAGACGGAATCTAGGAATTATCCTAATCAGATAGATAATATTCAGGAATAGCTACCCGAACCATATAGGAAGTTCTCGAAATTGTTCGAGGATCCGCAGGACATAAGGGCTCTACCTGAGTATAAACCCTAGGATTATGAAATAAACTTTAAGAATAGATTTATACCTATCGCAGAGAAACTTCGCTACTATAACTATAATACTATAAGGACACTTAAGGAGTATTAGAAGTTAGGTATAAAGAAAGGATAGATTCGGAAATCCAAGTCACTATACGCTATTAATATACTAGTAGTTAAGAAAGCAGGAGATCCTAAGGAAAGACTATATAGAGACTATCAGATAATTAATAGTAGAACTATAAGAGATATATATCCTTTACTAAACGCGTAGTACCTGCGTGATAAGCTAGCTAGAGTAAAGATATATACTAAGTTAGACTAACGTAACGCGTTCAATTTGATCCGAATCAAGGAGGGATATAAGTAGAAGACTGCTTTCATGTTACCCTTAGGGCTATAGGAATACACGGTAATACTATTCGGCTTAACTAATGCTCTAGCTATATATTAGAGACAAAATAATAATATTCTTAAAGATTTTATTAGGAAATTCGCTATATGCTACCTAGATAATATCCTAGTATACTCGGAAACTATCGAGGCATACTAAGGCTACGTCACCTAAGTCATAGAAGCACTACGTAAGGTAGATTCCAGACTAAAGATATCGAAATATAAATTCTCAGTTAAGCAAGTTACTTTCCTAAGATATATTATTCGCTCGGGAGAGATAAGTATTAACCTAGAGAAAATCAGAGCTATAAAAGAATAGGAATCACTAAAGAATATTAAGAATATATAATTATAGTTAAGTTTCGCTAACTTCTACTGATAGTTCATTAGAAACTATTCTAAGATTACCGAACTACTTATAAGCTTAATAAGGAAGGGCGTTCCTTTTACCTGGACTAGCTAGTATAAGGAAGCTTTTCAGAGAATCAAGAAAGAATTCACAAAAGAACTAATCCTATATAGTTTCGACGAAAAGAAGGAAAGTATAGTAGAAACAGATGCCTCCGATACCTATACTAGCGCAGTATACCTGCAGCGAGATAACGAAGGATAACTACACCTAGTCGCTTACTTTTCAGAGAAAATATCTCTAGCTAAACAGAATTATAATATCTATAAGAAAGAACTTATAGCGATCGTTAAAGTGTCACGACCTGTACGTGAGGAGCCTCAGGCCTCCAGGCACGAGGGGGTAAGCGAGCCTTGGCAGCCGCGGCAGATTAGTCAGCACAGCCCTACGGCTATACCTCAAAGAAGGAGTCGAGAGTAGAACCTCTTCTCCTTATCTTTTCTTCTCTTTACCACGCGCACCCTTAAGGGCGAATACAAGTCATTGCCACCCCCTGTGCCCTGCCGTAACATAAAGCACTTAAATACTAGAAAATATACTTACAAGGAGCTAAGTTCCCAGTTATCGTCTATACTAACTATATGAATCTCTGAACCTTTATAACTACTAAGGTCTTAGATAATCGTCGATTAGCCCGATAGTCCGAGGAACTCGCCTCTTTTAATCTAGTTATTAAATATATACAGGGAAAGGATAATACGCGAGCAGATACTCTAAGCAGATTACCAGGTTATAAGGACGATAAGGTCTATAATAAGACCGCCTTACTCAGATAGCTAGATAATAGAGATATAGTTACTAACGTTAGAGAAGCTACTACGATTAAGTAAGAAATCAAGGGACCTTAGTATAATACCTTAAAAGAGGCCTAGAAGAAGGACAGAATATCCCTAGATAAGACTAAGGAACCTATCACAAGGAATATAATTAAGAATAGTATTATACGAGTTAACGGGAAAATTTAGCTTCCGCCGAGCTTAGTGGAAGTATATATTAAGGAATAACACGAGCTTCCTGCGTATAGACACTAAGGGATACGAAGAACATATCTAAGGATTTCAAGAAACTACTAGTCGGAAGGACTCTACTAAGTAGTTAAAGAAATACTAGCTAACTATAATACTTATATCAGGAATAAGTCTTCCCGATATATACCTTATAAGCAGATAATCATAGTACTAATACCGCTAATATCTTGGAAATCGATATCATAGGACTTCATAGGGCTATTGCCGCTATCTAAGGACCTAGTCATAGGAGTTAGCTATAATATAATACTCGTTATCATAGAAAGACTTACTAAGTATATAATCTTAGTACTAGTCTTATCCACTCTTACGGCTGAACACCTAGTATAAGTATACCTCAAGGAGGTAGTCTCTAAGCATAACGTACCCGAAGAAATCGTATCGGATCGAGATAAGTTATTTATATCAAAGTTCTGGAATACTTTAATAAAGTTCCTAGGAACTAAACGGAAACTATTAATAGCTTTCTATCCTCAGACTAATAGAGGAAATAAAAGAATAAACTAAGTAGTTAAAGTATACTTACGCTACTATATTAACTATTAATAAAACAATTAGGTAGAACTACTGCTACTAGCAGAGTTTACATATAACAGCTCGACCACGGAAATAATAAAGGTTATACTATTCTTCGCGAATTACAGTTATAAACCTATCGCCTATAAAGAACCTAACTTAATAGTTAAGGATAATAATACAGCTTATATCTAGGTCCGGAATATCTAGGACCTCTATAAGGAACTTGCAGAAGAACTCTAGTTTATAGCAGAGAAGAATACGTACTACTATAATAAAAATCGTAGTTAGGAGCTAACGCTATAGGAGGGGGATAGGGTTTACTTTCTACGAAAAAATATTAATATATAGAGACTAAGCGATAAGCTAGACTATAAGAAACTTAGACTATTCAAAATCAAACGAGTCAAAGGACCTTTGAATTATAAACTCCAGCTACTAGCTATAATAAAGAAAATATTCCCGATATTCTATATATCCTTATTAGAAAAAGCACCACCGGGAGCACTACTAGCCCCGAAGATATACGCTGAACTAGTTAACCCACTCGTAGAATACGATATAGAGGAACTACTAGACTATTAATATAAACGAGGTATTATCAGATACCTAGTGAAATAGAAGAACTACTTATATTCGGAAAACACATAGGAACCTAAGTCAAGCCTTTACTACCTAGTGTTACTAGCTAATTTCTATCGACAAAACCCAGATCTGCCTAGAGCAAGTCCGCAGGGTCGAAAGGAAGGTCGACCGTCAGGTCGAACGAGGGGTCGACAGGGACGTCAGAACTAGAGGGTTCCGCGCCCGCTAGCTCAGTATCTTTAGGCGCCCCCTCCCTTTCCTATTTCTCCTTTTCTTCCTTTTCCAGAGCTTTAAGAGCATCGAGCTCAGCTATTAAATTTAAACCAGTAGTAATTATCTTTTGCCGCCTTTCGTATAAGAAACGTTTCTAGTTCTTCAGACGAAGAATCTTAGCTATAGCCTCCTCCTCCTCTGCGTTAAGTTTCTCAATCTGAGAATCTAAGGATTCCTAGTCCCGCGCTAAGAGTATATAGTTAATAACTCTAATATCGCATATTTTATTCAGTCGGGCGCAATAACTACATCAGGTCAATTTAAGGTCATAAGGCGATATATACTCTTTATATTCCGCCTTCTCATATCTGGTATATAGTACTATGATTTTACTACTTAATTCTATTTGTCTTCCGAGTGRAATATGATCGACTCGTTTAGTTAAGCGTTCAGGGGGCATAATAAAAGAAGGAGACAGCCGTAGGCAGTCGTTGATATTTCCTTAGGCGTACTTAAGCGTAGGGACACGCTAAGACAGAAAGGGGATAGTATCACGAACTAGTATAGTTCTTGGCACTAAAACCGTCCTAGCACCAGAATACTGATAGCACTACCTAGTAGTAAGTACTAGATGAGTTTTAGTACTAATAAGAGAGTTAGTACTATAGGAAGGAGGGCACTAACACGGTTATAGTATAAACAGCGAGTAGTACTATACGCCTACCTATATTGCAGTAATAATAGTATTATAGCTATAGGTGATCCATGATCACGTGACATGCTAGACTGCTAGACGGTCTTACGGGCTTGCGCGCTCTGCAAGATATCTTGCACAGCTAGCATAAGGGAACGAAGATTCTATATAAGACTAGTACTTCTGCTATTAGATAGGAGCTTCATGCTCAAATTCATATAGCAATTAATACCTGCTTATAACGTCTTAATTCCAATTGAGAACCGAACTTCTTGTTTACTTTACTTTATAGCTAATACTAACCGACGAGCCTGTACACCGCGTACCAGTCAGAACCAGGAACGTTATAACTATTTCAGCCTATATAAGGCTGATAAGAGTAGTAGTACTTACTAGTTTATAATTCTAATAGCTTTTCGGAGAGCCTCAGTAGGTCTTATATAGACTTTAGCATATAGTTCAGCTCCTAGATAAGCTGAAACTATATTATATTAATAGTATTCCAGGTCCTCTTACGCTACTATAGCTAGTACTATACGTAGGCTTTCCATCTTTAAGGTAAGGCTAAAGGTTTCTAGGTAATCTTCACTTAACCTCTGACTAAACTCTTCAGCTATAAGTCTAGTCTTAAATCGATTAATAAGACTAGAAGGTATTAATTTGACTATAAACACTATATAGCAACCTATAGTTCTTTGACCTTTAGGTAAATCGACTACCTTCTAAGTATTAAGAGACTATAGCTTAGCTACTTTAGTAGTAATTGCCTTCTTCTAGTATGACTTATTCTTACTAGCTAGAGCTTCTACTTTAGTATTTAGAACTGTAATAGAGCCTTCTGAAGTAATATAAGCCCCCTGAGCCGAATAATCACTCTAATCAAAATAATCTTCTTTAATCGATTCTCGGACCTTCACTATAAGGTCTTCTTAGAGAGTAAGTGCCTTTATAGCTTTCCAGGTACTAGTACGAATCCTAGTCGATCTTCTAGGAGCTATTGAATTTAAGTCTAATTTAGACTCTTCTTTAGCTCTCTCTTCTTCTTCTGCTTGTAATACCTTATCACGAGTACTATCTTCTTTAGCTTCTTCTCCTGCTTCTGATATAGTATCACGAGTACGATCTTCTTCAGCTCCTATATCTATAATAATTATATTACTATTAATCTCCTAATCTTCTAGAGTATTAGAAGAGTATTCAGGGCTTCCGGCTTCCTGACTCTCTCTACTCTCCTCCGGTGCCTAGGGTAGTAGTTTCCCTATATAAATAGGTAGTTGAACCCTATTCTTTTCATCCTAGGGTAATACTAGGTCTCTAATTTGCCTGTTTTCTCCCTAGTTCTACTATAGCTTCTTATCCTTATAGAAGACCGGACTAGAAGACTTAATAATCTTCTTATTCCTTGGATTATAGAATCTCTACTGCTCTATAGTATTCTTATATCTAATAAATATAACTAGTATTCTAGTAGGTTCCAGTTTACTTGCTCTATGCTCCTTTAGTACGTGTATATAAGCTATATAACCCTATGCTCTTAAATGCTTTATAGATAGTATTTTACCTGTCTAAGCTTCTATAGGAGTCTTTCTCTCCGGCCCTATAGGGGTCCGGTTGCGTATATACGTATAAGTACGAGCTACTTTAGCCCAGAAGATCAAGGGTAGTTAAGCTTCTATAAGTATAGTATATATCAGGGTAATTAAGGTTCTATTTAACCTTTCTAATACTCCGACTTACTACTAAGAGTATACTATAGAAGCTCAAACTATACTACTTCAAATTCGACCTCCTATATAGCTCTTAAAGCCCGGAATTCAGGAGTATTATCCAGCCTAATAGAGAGCAGTTTCTCAGTACTCTCTGCTTCTACTTCTAACTTCTATTTAGTCAGAATTTCGTTGATATCTCTCCGGTGTCTAAATAGCGTCCAAATACGTCGAGTCGCCTTATCAGTTATTATAAGTATTATAGTATCTCCCTTAAGGCTAGGAGTACTAATTAGTCCCTACTAATCGATATGAACCCTTCTAAGGATTCGGTCGGTTCTTTCTGAACGAGTTCTATTAATAATCCGTATAGCCTTAGCTATAGCGCACCTAGTATAGTGATCTTAGAGTTTCTATACCGGTATATCTAACCCAGAAGTCACTTTATCGACTCCTTTTATAGTACTATAAGATAAGTAACTAAGTTGTCGGTGCAGGAGGGTTGCTTACTTCCCTATATCTTCTGTACTAGTAACATAAGCTATTTCTATTATATTTAAGAAGTAGGCTCTTCTAATTCTCTGAGCTACTCTAATTACTCTCTTCTAGAGAGTAAGAAGTAGCCCTGTATCAGGTGCTTCCTCTATACTTATCGATATACCCCTATCTTAGAGCTAGAGTACTGAAATTAGGACTTCTAGAAAGACCTAGTACATGAAGTACTCTAGTAATCTTAACTATACGCCTTTCTCTATATACTAGGATATCTAGGGATATAACGTCTTCAGCGATTCCTTCTAGTATACTGCTATTTGCAGTACTGATCTTGACCGTGTAATTTAGAGGTTTATAAGTATTAAAAATATTCCGATGAAACGTTGTATATCAGGAATACCTAGAATCTACTATCTAATTAGTAGATACCTTAGCTCCTACTACTATCTAGCAGTTATCTAGAGCTTAATTAGCTACCTTACTCTTTAGCTTATTTCCAGCTACTAGTAGTAGACTAGTAGAGGGTTTTTCACCCTCTTTCTTTAGTTAAGTATACTCTCTTAAGTAGTGGCTTATTTTACTATAATTATAGCACTTGATCTTAGCTTTTACGTCAGTTGCTTTTATAGCTTACTCTTTAGTCTTCTGAATAATAGACTTTAGTAGAGACCTTTCTATCTCTGTATACCGGCTAATAATAGCTTCCTAGGTTAAATTTCCCCCTAATTCTAGTGATACTAGAGGGCTATGGAATTCTGAGTTATATACCCTTAATACTTTAAATAGTATAGTTATTTTAAGTATATTAGAGGGTATTTCCTATATAGAGATCTCTCTAATCTCTCTCTATAAGCTAGTCAATTTACTAGCAATAGAAATAATATTATAGTCACTCCCTAAGGTAGTTTCAAAGCTTAAGAACTCCTTTAGTTTAGAGGCTAGGTTTATAGCCGATACTAGTACGTATATCTGCTGTAAAGCCTCCTATTAACCTTTAGCAGTAGGTAATTCTGCTATTAAGATTAATACTTATTAAGAATATATACTAAGTATTATAGTACACGCTTTAGTGTTCTTCCTAGTAGACTTTAAAGGATCTACTACCTCTAGCACCTTGGAATCTTTCCTTTTACTACTCTTCTTCTCAGGATTTCCTTTAGTATTCTCGCCTAGTCCTAAGGTATCGATCTGTTATAAAAGACTACTAGAAACACTTCTAAAACCTATCCTAGGGTTACTATATCCACTAGGGGGATACCCTATACAGCCTAGGGTAGAGTATACCTTAATACTACTCTCCTCAGGCCCCTCTATTACTACTCTCTAGAGCTCCTTACTCTATAGTAGTAACCTGACTTATAGCGATCAGACTCTATAATTCGAGCCTATTAGCCTTACTACTCTCGGCTTCTCTCCTCCGTAATTACTCATACTTCTAGTATAGTGATATAACTATTAGTAAAGAAGTAGTAGATAAGGTACTGAAAGTGACTTATAATAGTTCTTAAAAGAATTCAATTTCAACGGTCTTATATAGGTAAAATAACGCTACGGGGCTCAGAACCTGTTGCATTTGAATTCGAATGAGGTTCAATTTCTATAGGAGGAAGTAGCTAAATATATAGGTATCTATATAGTAATCTAAGTAATCTAAGTACGTATCTTACGTATTATTACCGGTACTTCCGGTACTAGTAAATTGGTTGAGTACGCTATTCAACTCCGGTACTTCCGGTGAATACGCTACTCCGTACCATACTCTGTACTGTACTGTTTGCACTACCTATACTCAACAAATATCATCTTCATACCCCGCCTCCTGAGTATATACCTCCACTCCTTCGATCACATCTCTTTTGAAACAATAATTCACTAGCTATAGTAGTATCTGCTATACTATCTGAATGATAGATTGATGATATGCCATGCATATACCCCGACTCCCTTGATATGCCTAGCTTATACCTATCCAAGTGCCCTTCTTTAAGCCTTCGCGTTACAATTACAGTCGAAGTTAAAGTCTCCGAATAACCTCAATTATGCTCCTCAGCCTCAGGGGCAATCAGGTAATTATGAATATTTTCATAATATATCAATATCCCGGCTCGTCTAGTGCAAATTGTATGGCAGGGGGTAGTTCTCTAGGTGCACTCGCCAAGTTGATAGAATTTTAGCGTATGGACATTTAGCTGTTCACGTGTGTAGATTTAGCTGCGGCCTATGTTAGGTATGTCCAAGATGCCGGGGAGTATGAACTTCAGTCACCAACGTGAAAAAATATCGACTTCACCCCTCATACATGTTACATTATCCCAGGACCCGTGATTAATTCCCTGACTGTGTGCGATGAGTCATTGACCAGTCGGGGGCTTTCATAACAGGAGGCATCACTCGGGTTCTTCGTGGATCTGAACTTTCCACTATATTCTATTGGAAGGAGAGTAGATCCATACAAGGGACGCCTTTTGTAATCTCTTATTCGCTGAAACTTATTTGCCCCATTATTTGTAACGAGTTTCCCCTCCTAAGCTAGATATTTCTCTTTATTTCTAAAAGATGTGCTCACAGTAGCTCCTCTTTTAAATGTTCCGGAAGCTCAAAAGTGGATTTTACTTGTACTAGGCCTCAAAAGCCTAGATATCAAGGTATATTCTATTTAGCCAATAACTGTATCGACGAATCTATAAATTCTAGACTTCTCGCTAGAGATTCAGTTTATCCTAGCAGCGTATATACCCCTACTAGCCGAGTCAAAAATGTGGAAAGCTCAAACCCATGGAGAAACCGAGTAGATGGACTAAACCCTTTTTCTCCACGGGAAAACGAATTGCCCGCGATCGAGTCATACATTTTCTTACTGATAGCTTAGTTGGAAAATCGCCTAGATATAGACTTTTTCTCGTATCTCAAGATCAGAAAACTAGGTAATGTCATACTGTAGAAAGTAGTTAGATCGTTAGATCCGAGCCACGCGATACTGAAGGGTTTTTCCTTTGTATAACCTTATTTAAAAGCTTGAAGCTTGTAAGGTTTCAATCAATTTCGCAGCTTTTTCGACGATTTTAGGTGCTGGACAACTTGCTCACTGCGAACAATTCGCTTTCCCTCATAATCCTGAGGAAGGGTTCAGATGCGGCTATAGCAACTCCCATCATCTCGAGAATGACAAGGAACAATCATTACCACTGTATAGGTAGTACTATCCCCCCGGGTTCAATTCAAGCTCATGGGGATCGTCAGGATTCTTTGTGTGTACTTTATAAATTGGACCGTGCCAGCCTTGATACGCCAGGAATTGACCCGGGAAAAAAGTTCAAATTTGTGCTGCAGTAGGGGTAAAAGCTTGAACTTTTAAACCGGGGGGGATTACGACCATCAAGTTTTCTTCACAAGCGAGGGAGACGTACGAATACGTTCCATGAGTCATATTTTCCCCTGTACTACTAAGCATTTAAGTTCACTACGGCACGGATCGATCTTTCAACTCAAACCCAAAATCTCCGCTTTCAAGGCCAGCTGCTGCCTCGTGCGTATTCTTGAGTTCGAGAGGCTACCTGACCAGAACCAACCAAAGCAGACACTTCGGTTTCGTCTAAAATACATTTCCGAAACATAGCTATGTCGTAATAAAGAGGACACCGAAGTGAAGGCACGCGACTCAAAAGCTATGAACTCTGTTTTTAGTACCAAGTGCGAAGAAAGAATCGTCGAAGGGAGGTATTGCGACCTCCGGAACGCCTTAGCGTGAGGATATATACACTAAAGAATGTCCAATATTGTAGCTCTGTAATTGTAGAACCAATCAGCTTCAGCTTCTTGGACTCGCTTTTACGTAAACTTGTCGACCGCTCCGTTAATCACTCAAGTGTAGCCGGGGGAGCGAAAGTGATGTAATTCCGTGCCTCTTCGGTTTCTCCGTGGGTCTGATTTTGACAGGGCTTATATCAAGAGTCGATCCTAATCAAATATGCCCTGCGAACCCACCGTGGACAGGCTCAGACCCACGGAGCAACCGAGTAAGTAGAAGTGATGAAGCAGTTTTTCAGCTCCTGCTCTTCGAGGAGACCAAATAGCTCTAATATTCGGATCTGTTGAGTATAGGTAGTGCTAGCAGTACAGTACAGAGTATGGTACGGAGTAGCGTATTCAATGTCCTGAAGGTACCGGAAGTACCGGAGTTGAATAGCGTACTCAACTAATTTGCTAGTACCGGAAGTACCGGTAATAGTGCGTAAGATACGTACTTGGATTACTTGGATTACTGTACAGATACCTATATATATAGCTACTTCCTCCTATATAAATTGAACCTCCATCGAATTCAAAAGCAACAGGATCGTATTATATTCTTGAATGATCTTGGATATCCTTTAAGTTTGTCGCCCGAAGATTAGAGTTTGTTAGCTACTGTTTTTTCAGGGCACTCTTTAGCAGCTTCTGCAGCTTTTGGCCTTCAAGTTTATCGGATTGGTGAGGGCTTCGGGAGATGCTTCTAAAAGTGGATGAATGCTGGTACTATTGAGCATGACTTCTGCATGACTCGCCCGAAGAAATGCTCGCCAACAATCAGCTCAGCTTGAGAAATGTGTCTAGCGAACTCTATTAGGGATAATAAAAAAGGTATGACAGATAAGTAGACCTACCCCTCAGCAGAAATGAAGTTACTTTCAGACTACCAGATACTGGCATCGATTCCTTCTCGTTCATAGAATTGCCAAGTCGGCTTTCGTCCCCATGTATCTTCAGTCCGTGGTCACTGCTGCTCTCTTTTTGGCATTAGTTGTTTCGCATCCAGTCCGGGATGCTGCCGTTGCTTCAGAACAGACCCTAGACATTCTTTCTTCCATAGCAAAACGCAACACATTTAAGACCTTAGACGACGCCTATCGGAGTATAAACACCAACAGAACATGTACTCCTCACAACATCTCCGTACGAAAAGAGTGGTAAGTGACAGTGTCCCAAGTCGAGTAATATAACCGGCTAACAAAGAAGGGGATCGCTATCGGGCAAAGAGAGAATCGCCTACACTGATGCTGTTCTTTGTCTTCAATCCAAATCTTCTTTGACACCTCCGGAATTGATCCCCGGTGCTCGGTCGAGATTCGATGACTTTGTTGGTACACATATCAACCAAACAAATTTCATTCATTACTCAGTAAGACATCCCATCAGGTCAGTCTCACATTTGAAATTGCTAACGCTTACAGGGAACCTTCCTTGCCTGGCATCGATACTTTGTCTACGTTTACGTAGAGGCCCTCCGCAATGAATGCGGATACAAGGGAGATCAGCCATACTGGAACTGGGGCCTGTTCTCAAATAATACCGAAGCCGGTCCAGTATTCGACGGTAGCGCAACAAGCATGTCGGGAAATGGAGAGTTCATCCCAGGTAGAGGCGATATCGACGTGGGTACCCCAGGATTTGGCCCCACCTACCTCCCAGCTGGTAATGGTGGCGGATGTGTAAAATCTGGCCCTTTCGCGAACATGACTGTCAATCTCGGACCAGTAGATCTACCCATCAACGGTGGTGGCAGTGTGACTGGCAGTGGACTAGAATACAATCCTCGTTGTCTCGTTCGCGACATAGGCACGGCGGTCAACAACAAGTATGCAAACTCTACTTCGATCGCGAATCTGCTCACTGGACACGACGATATCTACTGGTTCCAAATGGTCATGCAAGGTATCCCTGGAGAAGAAGACATTGGTGTTCATCCTGGTGGACATTACACAATCGCTGGCAATCCTGGCTCTGATGCCTACATTTCGCCCGGTGACGTGGCTTTCTACCTTCATCACGGCATGGTTGACAGAGTTTGGTGGTTGTGGCAGAACCAGGATCTTGCGAATCGTCAAAATGCCATTTCCGGTACAGGGACATTGCTGAATAATCCACCTTCGCCTAACACCACGCTGGACACAATCATCGATGTTGGATTTGCTGGGACGAAGGGTTATGGTCCTATTGCGATGAGGGATTTGATGAGCACTGTAGCTGGACCTTTCTGTTATACTTACGACAGTTTGTGATCAGAATCTATAAGTGAATATCCTTCTTTGCACAGGTCTTCGGCCGCTTTAGACGAATGCTCGTCTTCGAGTTGGACATGGGCGAGAAAGTATTGTGCTTCTGCCTCCTTCGCTTTGAGTAAAAGTCCCTTGGACCAGGTTTGGAAAATTCGACATGATATTTGATAATCTGGCTCGTGTCCTCCGGTCCGCTACATGTGAATGCGGTCAAGTTGAGAAAGGCTCACCCCCAAAAGCTTATAACTTTGACTCTCCGTCATTTTATGGCCGTCTCGGGTCACATGAGCTCTAGAACCTGGTGAGCCTCGTCATGGATCCCATTTGACCGCAAGCCAAAACACATGGCTACATGCCAGGCTCCTTCCGGGCACTTCCTTGCGGTAGGGACTCTACAATTGAATGTCCATAATGAGTAGGTTAACATAGCCTGCGCTTGCTTAGCCGATACTCTATGGCGGACTCAGCCGATCCCGGTGCTCGTCAAGTGATATCAACAACAGCTAAGCGAGATGGCAGAGCGCTTGACTCGAGTAGAAAAATTCGGGATAAGGTCCAGAACGTGCTACTTCATCGATCTATTCCGATATCCCGGTACCTGGCTCGAGGTCTACGAAATCGGATCACCTGAATTGAGTTACCATGATCAACTACTCATGTTTCGCTCTTCCCTTCCAAAACATCCTTGACGACCCTGTGCGACAAATCCCAAAGACTCTTCGCTAACTTCTCATCCCTCCCAATCTCACTCGCAAGCCCCAACTTCCCACCCGGCCCAAGATAAGCACCCTTGTACTTCTCCTGCTTCGCTCTAACCTCCGGGGATGTCGCAGCAAACAAAGTCGATGCAGCACCCTGTTCCCGCGTCTTCCCGAACCACTTCAAGCCAGGCCTAAGGAAAGCTGGGATGAGATTCATAGCACCGTCTGTAGCCACAACACCAGGATGTAACGATATGGAAATGATTGAAATGCCTTCTTGGTCAACGCGACGTTGGAGCTCAGACGCGAATAGGACGTTGAGAAGTTTAGAGAAATTGTAACGTTTTGCGGTGGCGATTCCTGCGTTGTTCGAGGCTGGGTCAGCCGAGAAGGTGTTGTTCAGGTCTGACTTGGTGTCAAGTTTGATAACTTTGACGTAGTTGTGCATGATTGAGGAGACGGTGACGACTCGGACATCTGAACCTGGGAGTTGGGCTGTTTGCCGGAGGAGTGGCAAGAGTGCTTCTGTCAAGGCGAAGTGCCCGATGTGGCTGGGGGGTGTTAGCTAAGGTTTTGGGATATTTCGAAAAATACTTTACTTGATAGCAACTAATGTCTCGATTCCGTCTTTTGTCAAAGAGTACTCTGAACTTAGTCTTGCTGCATTGTTCACTATGAAAATGAGCCGACTGTAGCTCAAGGCCCATGGATAACCTACCTAGGATATCCAAGCGATCAACCTGAGCAAGGAATGACTTTGCAGAAGCCATGACATCAACAGGAAATGTAAGATCCAACGGGAGCCATACAATCTCTCCCTTTTTGGTGTTATTCTGGTGATCTGTGTTGAACTTTGCAATTGCTTGCTTTGCTTTCTCTTCAGATCGAGCTCCCATCCAAACTTTCGCACCATGAATGGCGAGCTGTTCAGCTGTAGCATAGCCGATTCCAGTACTATGGAGCTCGTCAGTATTATGGCACGTTGCTGATAGGGTTACATGCTTTGCTCCAGTGACCAAGGCAACCTTTCCAGTCAGGTCAGGAATGTGGAATCCCGAGTTTCCGAATAAGCCCATCCTTATTATTGAGTACTAAAAACTCCCAATCGAGGATCAGATACAAAGATGGAGCTGTGTAAGGAGAGATTGAAAAGGAATTCAAAGGCTGTTCTTACGAGACCTTGCATCCATTTCATGAACTCTAAAGATGACCTCGGCATCCACGAATCCAGTTAGTTCAGATAATATTAAGGATCGCCACTCATTGAACTCTATTCATATGAAATGAGGATAGATATTCTGATCTCTCAAGATCAGTGAGGAAATGCTTTGCGTATATTGCTTATGAAATCAACGTTCAGCTTGCGTAGCCACTTGATGATAACTTAGCAGTGCCTCACTTTAACTGAGTAAGCATGGAACAACCCCGAAAGACACAAGACTTCGTTTACAATCCCGTAGCATATGCTACGATCAAACTAAGTTTGAAATTACAGTTGCCCAGTGCATTCTGATCTTGCTGTAAACCTTTCGCTAACAAGATCCGTGGGGATCGCCGTGTTCCGTACCTTTGGTACTTCTGTGCCCAAGTCTTCTTTCTCCCAGACCAAGGCGAAGTTATCTTATTCGTCCACTCCAGTGCAATCTATGTGTTCATTACGCGCCTGGTGCTAGCCAGTAGTGGTATGACACCCTCTGTATTCCAGCGATAGTATCCTCGAGATGATGCAATGCTGCGATAATTCATTGCCTGTAAACCTGTCTCTTTTCACGAGATACGAGGTTTTAAAAACAAAGACAGACCTTGATATCTATTTTGACATTCTCAGATCCAACTTGTGCCCCGGTGAAAAATACCTTTGGGAAAATAGGCATTCGATGCAGAATTCCTTTACGGCATCCTTCTGACACGCTCAACGTATCATGTGAGAACATGGTAGCCTGTAATGATCAAACTCCTGCTTGTTATTTTCTATGTAGGCGATCTTTAATTTACTTCACATAATATGAACTATGGAATCAGATCATGCGCCGAAATAAATGATACTTGGGTTTCACCTATTGATTGATGTCCGACAGTTCAACACTCCTTGATGTAAATACAAATTCTCACGGAATTTATTTTTGAAAAAGATGCGTATTAGGACCCTTGAAGAACGGATGGCCTGGCTCATTGTAAATCGGGTCAAGGTCAAAAAGAAGCAGGTTGGGTAACTAGATGTATTAAGAGGATCTAGTAAGAGCATGAAGTAAGAAAGCATATAAAAACACGCAAAAGAAATTTCGAGGAGAAGCAAAATCTAAGTATTCTCTTCTAGTAGATCTAATCTTGGCCACTTCTAGTTTAGAAATTAAAATCCGAAAATAAGGCAAAGATGAGGTTGCGATTGAAAGTAAACAAGCAATTTTCTCGACATGGTACAACAGCCTAAGAGAAAAAACACTTTCTGTATGAAATGCTAAATTGTTGAATCATATTATTAACTCACCTTCATTCCTGAGATATATAGGTATAATAGCTAGTTATATCTGTTGAATTTATAGTTCACCGTAAAACTCGCCGACTCGATTAATCTCGCGCGACGCGTTATTAATCTAAAACAAATCGATCACTTCATGTACGCGTCTTTCTTTAAGAGGAATTACCTAAGGATTTCTCGACCTACACTACGCTGCACTCGAGTATCTTATGCCACTCAGATTATACCGGCGGAAGACTTTAAGAGCGGCTATCGGAGATAATCATAAAAGATCTCCCTCGGGCGGCCTTTATGATCGATCTATAGAAGTATCTACGTGGACGACTCTAGATGACCTCCCTTAGTAGCTTTCGTTACCTTTAATCGGAGCCTAGGACTTCTATTATACGTATCGAGGAAGTACTAAACATATTCGCTTTGCGGTTAGGCCCGGACCCGGGTATGATTTAAACAAACAAACAAATAACAGCTTAAGAACCTAGCCGAGATCACGGGGCGATTCCTCGTCCTGGTAGTGGGGCAGCACCAAGCTCATTCCAACCTCCTCAACTCTCTCTTCATAATAACTTCAACTCGAGCTGGACTTGGGCCACAATTCTCATGATTCATCTGATTAACAGGTACAATGGGGCAAGGGCATTCCAATGGAGGCGCTCGACACGCCTCCACCGAGCAGCTGAGCCATGAACTGGTCCGCCCATTACCCCTCCAATGGCCTCACTGCTAATATCGCCAGGCCATTAAGTTCGCAAAACGATGCTTCACCCCCATCGAACTCTATTCCTTCCAAGATGTATTCAAATCGCTCGCAGAACACCAGGACTCGATTGCCTATCTCAAAGAAGACACCATCGCACGCTTCCTCGAGATACCCGACATTCTAGGCGTATCCTCCATAATATTCCAGATGGTGTCATATCTCGGCGCGTTTCCATTCGGTCAAGATGCGCCGGTGGTTTTGGGTTTCGAGCAGATGATTATGGTGGTTGTGATTATGACGGAGAGGTACCAGAGGGTGTTGAAGAAGGGGAACAAGGATCGTACCAAGCTTCTATTTCGGAGTCTGGCAGTTTACGATCGGGGGGCACATATGAAAGAAGATAAGGAGGAAGATACGAACACGGATACAGAGGAAGCAAAAAGGAGTCATGCCCCAGGATTCGCTGTTGATGAAGCTGCCAACGATGAGGAGGAAGAGGAAGATGACGATGATCTAGCTTTGGCAGCTTTAGAATCACTAGACGCCATCGACGTCTTCCGACATAGCGATGCACCTATCAACCAAGCTTCAATACCATCTGACAATCTGAAGAAACTCATTATGCTCCTCCTCTTAATAGCACCTCTATCAACGCAAGAAAGTCTGGCACGACACGCCGAACGACTCTCTGGCGACCAACTAGAAGGACTCCGAAAAACAGCAGACAACATCTTTGCTGCCTTTGTGAATGTGGAGAAATTTCCTGGCGTCAAATTACATCAATTCAATACTGTGATTCCCATTTCCTTGCCTTTTCTGTTCAGTGGATTTAATCCATTCTTTGAGCATTTTCTCTTCTCTAAGAATTTTGACCTGTCGAAACGGCAAGAGGAGGGGCCTACACCATTACCTCCGCCGGACGTGGTTTTGGATCAACCTCTTTTGCAACATGCTGGGGAGATTTTGGATTTGAATGTTTTGTCACAGTTATCTTTCTTCATACCTGGTGCTTCACTGTTCCGGCAACTACGGCTGCTCTATTCTGGTGGAGATGCCGGATTCTCTATGGGATCTTTCGAGACGAAAGTCTTCAATTGGCGAGCTCCGACCATTCTCCTTGTATCCGGTAATAGGATATCTGAATTCCCAGAAGGAGGACAAGAGAAAGCATTCACCGATACACTACCACCAAAAAGATTTCCCGACAGTAGTAAATCTACGCGTGTGGTATTTGGTGTCTACACTTCCCAGCATTGGAAACAGACACATAAAGAATGTTTCGGAAATGTCGATACGCTGCTGTTCCAACTGGAACCTGTCCATGAGGTTTTCCATGCGAGTAAGATTAATACAGATTATATATCGTTCAGCAAACCACCAAGTGCACATTCAGGGATTGCATCTGGGTGTCCACATCCCAAGCCGAAACAAACTGCTGGATTGAGCACGAACGTATCACTGGGCGCCGTCTCTTTACTCCTCGATTCCTCGTTTGAGTTTGGGGTATTTACGCACAACTACACATCGGGAGGCGGTGCTTTCCATAATAGCGAGACGAGGAAGTATGATTGGCAGGATAGGTTCGAGGTGGAGAGTTTGGAGGTTTGGGGATGTGGTGGAGATAAGGAGGCTGAGCAGCAAAGACAGAGATGGGCTTGGGAGGAGAAAGAAGCGGAGGCGAGGAGGAGGATTAATCTGGGTACGGGAGATATTGAGGCTGATAGAGCACTGCTTGAGATGGCGGGTTTGATTGGGGCGAATAGAAGTGGTGGGAGTATGAATTGATGAAATAATGGGTTGATTCATTGAGCTTTTGGGAAAGGTTGGATAGAGAGGCTTATATGGGATGAAGAGACGAATGTAATGGGGTATTGATTAGTATGGAGATGGAAGGCACTTCAAGGCAAAAAAAAGCTCCTCAGTAGATCATGAGTCCTCATAGCCATATTTCGTGATGCGTAGTCTTACTCAACTCCGAGCTTTGAGTACTAAAAGGGGACAGAGTGCAAATTTGTCTGCAATGCTTCTCTTTTGTTTCGAAGATCAAAGACCAGTCAGTTTTATATCATCAAGTTCCTCTTTATCTCCTCATACTCAGGCCTTAACGACATAAATACCTACAGTATAGGTAGGTTCCTTACTCGGGTCTATCCAAATGGGAAATGTTACCTGATCAAAGTTCTTCCGTCAGCCGGGATCGCGGGGCCCACTAAAACAATTTAGAGCTTCAGCTTCTATTCCACGTCAAGTTTCACCGACTGGCATCCTTTCAACAATACAGCACTCCCAAACGACACCTTCAATATAATACACAATAGATCAACTATCTGCCATATCAATTGATCTAATCACACTCCGACCACGATGGAGAATGGAGTCAAGACCAACGGTCATGCCAATGGCGACAGCAGACCCAGAACGCCAAGCTCAAATTCATTCTCTTTGACAGAATACTCGAGTATGCCTTCACCGCCGAGCTCGAGGTCGCCAAAATCGAGGATCAGAGGCGTGGTGCCAGAGGAGTTCATCTTGCCAAGTGGATATCCAGACGTACATCTCCTCCCTCCCTTCTCAGGACCAGTCAGTTGCTAATGTTCTCCCAATATAGTATCTCCGTCTAATCCTCACCTCTCGAGTATACGAAGTCGTAGAAGAAACACCCCTCACGCCCGCGACAAACCTCTCCAACCGACTCGAATGCAAAGTCTTATTGAAGAGGGAGGATCTACAGCCAGTGTTCAGCTTCAAACTCCGCGGGGCATACAACAAGATGGCACATCTCGACCCCTCCGTCTCATGGAAAGGTGTGGTGGCCTGCTCAGCTGGGAACCACGCCCAGGGCGTCGCGTACTCAGCACGCAAGCTCAAGATCCCCGCGACGATTGTGATGCCCGAAGGAACCCCTAGCATCAAGCATTTGAATGTGTCGCGGCTTGGAGGGAGTGTGGTATTACATGGTGCGGATTTTGACTCTGCGAAGGAGGAATGTGGACGTTTGGAGAAGCTGCATGGTCTGACAAACATCCCGCCATTTGATGATCCGTATGTTATTGCTGGACAGGGTACGATCGGAATGGAGTTGCTCAGGCAGACGAACATACAAAAACTGGAAGCTATTTTCTGTTGTGTGGGTGGAGGAGGGCTGATTGCTGGCATTGGGGTTTACGTCAAGAGGATCGCGCCGCATGTCAAGATCATTGGGGTGGAGACTTATGATGCTAACGCGATGGTTCAATCCCTAGCAAAGAAAGAGAGGGTGGTGCTGAAAGAAGTGGGATTATTCGCCGATGGAGCAGCAGTCAAGACTGTCGGCGAAGAGACTTTTAGAGTTTGTCTCGAAGTCGTCGACGAAATCATCCAAGTCACAACCGACGAAACATGCGCAGCTATAAAAGACGTTTTCGAAGATACTCGCTCAATCGTTGAACCGGCCGGAGCTTTGGCACTCGCAGGACTCAAGAAATACGTTGCCGCTAACCCATCAGCAGATACCTCTCGCAATCTCGTTGCCATTGCATCAGGAGCGAATATGAACTTTGATCGACTACGCTTCGTAGCTGAACGTGCGGCTTTGGGAGAGAAGAAGGAAGTGTTGTTTAGCGTCAGCATCCCCGAGATCCCGGGCGCTTTTTCGGAGTTGATCAAGGCGGTCATGCCACATATGGTTACGGAATTCTCGTATCGCTATGCTACGGATACTGTTGCCAACGTACTCCTGGGCTTGAGTCTCACAAGTCCAGCTTCGGAACGAGATGCTGAGCTCGCATTTTTGCTATCTAGAATTGAAGCTGGAGGCATGACGCCCGTTGACCTCTCCGGCGACGAGTTAGCCAAATCGCACATTCGCTACCTCGTCGGTGGACGTTCATCCGTTCCCAATGAAAGACTGTACACGTTCAACTTTCCCGAGAGGCCAGGAGCGTTGGAGAAATTCTTGACGACGTTGAGGCCAAGGTATAACATCAGTCTGTTCCAGTATCGAAATGCTGGCAGCGATGTGGGCAAAATCCTGGCTGGGATTATGTGTCCTACTGAGGAGCTGGAGGAGCTGGAGAGCTTTTTGAAGAGGATTGGATATCCGTGGGAGGATTGTACGGAGAGCAAGGTGTTTCAGACGTTCCTGAGGTCGTGAGCGATTGATGATAAAGATGGAAAGCATTTCTGGATATTTCCATGGAGTTTTGGAATTAGCGGGCGTTTGGGGGGTTGGAGATTTGTGTTGGCAAATAGAGCCACGATGATTTCATGGATTCGCCCAGGGCATCAAAGGCGTGGCTGGCATATAGAACGGTTGTTTGCATTTTACATTATGTTTCTTTGTAGATTCGCGAAGGGGACCCAGGGTACATAGTTTGTTGCATTAGAAGATAAATTCGAAGAGTTTTATACACACTGATCATCGCTTTCTTTGCCAGTCGTGTTTGTTGACCCTGCCTACTTATCGATTAGGCGAGGGCGAGGTAGCCTCAGCCTCATCCCAAGGCGCGTACTTTAGTTCAAGTTCAAAAAGTTCGAGACCCACTTATCCCGCCCACCTCCCATTGAAGCTCCAACCCAGTCTAACCTTCACCACAACTCCATCAACCCAGGAATATCTTTCTGCACCTCCATCCTCACGCTCACTGCGATACTCGCAAACATGATCCACCCAACCCTCGTCCGCACCGCGCGTGTACTCTTCCCCTCCATCTCCCGATCTACGACCTCCGCCACGGCGAGGCACATCTGCACACCCAAGCCCAAGACGGTTCAATGCAGCATCAGCGCATCATCAATCGCAAGTAGGGCGCGCGCTTTCTCCACGAGGCTGGGAGTTAGGCCGCAGGTACAGGAGGGTGTGATGGCGAAGGGATTGGGAGGGGTATTGGGGCAGGTTAGGGGGATGAAGGTCAGGAGTTCGGTCAAGAAGCTTTGTGAGGGGTGCAAGGTACGCTGAGAGCTTTTCTTATGTCTGATATGGAGGAGATAGGAGAGGAGGAGATGATGGATGGAGGGATGGAGGGATGGATTGATGGCTGGCGGGTTTGGGGACAAGGATTCTTCGGTGAGGAGGGTGTGGAGGGTGTGGAAGAGTGAGAGAGGAAGATAGGAATAGTTGACTGCCTGGCCATCATTGACGACAACCCGCGGCGAATCATGTGAGGGAGCGGAGCATATAGGGATAGATAGGATCGAGGAGCTGGGGCACAGGATTCTTTACACTTTATTTGATAACAGGGTAGATGATCAAACGCTGACTTATCTCTAGAGCGTACGCAGGAAAGGAGGGAAGACTGGAAGAGGACATGTGTATATCATCTGTTCGCTGAATCCGAAGCACAAACAGAGGCAGGGGAAGTAGATGGTTGCAGACGACGAACGACATACGACATATTGCAGTGTGTGTCTGGGAGGGAACGAATAGATGGGAATTTGGCAGGAGAGGAGAGCCAAGATGGCAGATACAAGGTGGAGACAGGAGGATGGAGGAGAGGAGTGTACAATACTACAGACACTGTATGCATAGGCTGGCGTTTTGGAAGCACTTGTGTGTCTGAATACTTGAGGAGTGAAAAGACAAGATATATCGTAGAGTGGAAGATGGGACTTTAAGATCGGTTGTGTATACATTACTCGCAGAGCCTCCGAGAAACCATTATACCGCTCTACATCTGACTCTTTTTCTGTTCATTATTGGACAGTATCTAAATCCCATGGAGATGTTATGTTGACTAGCAATTGTCCCTCACAGGCCATCAATATATCTCTCCATGCCCTCCCACTGCGTCTTGCCGGTCGAGATGAGGTAGCGGATCTGTGTCTGTCGTGCAACGATATCAGCAATCTTCTCCAACCAGTCGTACCCTCCCTTCTCTCTCTTCCCTTGCCTGTCTTTCCACATCCTCTTCCGACCCACACTCGCTCCAACGCCCCGAAGCCCCTCAAGAGTAGAAATAGAGGACAAACGTACAATATCCTCCACCCCTCTATTCCTCACGAACTCCTCCCTCGCAAACCGCAGTGTCTCGCCTTTCGTACTTGGATCGTTGATCTTTCGACATCCGCGGACGATGGACCGCCACAGGGATAGGGCTTTGGAGCGTTGGAGGYACTGTGTTTGGAGGGATGAGATCAGCGGGCATGTGCAGAGAGCAGAGGAAGAGGGGAATGAGGTTCGAGGAGAGGAGGGAGGAAAGAGAAGAAGGGAGGGTGTACATGATCGAGGGAGATGGTGCTCGAGAGTTTAGTGGATCGTGGGCGAGGCTTAGCTTGAGGTTGTGATGCGTAGTCGCGACAGTGTCGTATTGGTGATCTACGCAGACATCTGTGCTGGAGATGGGGATAGAGGCGCGGTGGCATTGGCATTGGACATCGCATCTGCTTCTTCGGTGTATCTTGCTGTAAAAGTGCTGTGTTGTGCTGTGGTCGTAGTACTTGCGCAGTACGGTACGGTGATGCAATTGAAGCTCCCGCTCCAGCTCCAGCTTTAGCGGGATGCAGGGATTCTTGGCGCGGATTTGCTCCGTTCGGCTCGGCTGTCTGTTCATATATATCGTGGAAATAAAACAGTGAGACGCGGTCTCGGTCTTCGACTCTATGCGCGATCTCGGGCCGATTAAATCTTATACTCCATCGTATTGATAATATAGAGCTTCACAGTCTGAAATACTCGGATTAAATTATCAAAGACAACGATGGCAAAGATAGATTATATCGAAGTTGCGAATAAGAAGACTTTAGAGGGGTTCGAGGAGAGTTATTTCCCTGGGTACGTTTTCAACCCCGCCATCTATCTCTTCTCCACGAGCTACTCAAGGGGAATCCTCCGTCCCTTGGACTTTATCCCATCTATGTTTTCTATTCCATTGCTCATATTTCTTGAGGTCAATCCATCGCTGTCTATATATCCATCCTATAATAATAATGCTCCAGTCCAGCCTGGACAACATGGATTCATCCAGCCACTAAACAAGCATACACACTCACCCTGCAAACCGCCCCTCAACTATCCTCGACTGATTTCAATGCCTGCTTTGAGCTCATCGAATTCACCAGCTCAGACGACTATCGCAAATCGAAAGATGGATGGAAACCGAAGGCTAAGAAGAAGGAGATGCGGCTCCTGGATTTAAAGTATTTACTCGTCAAGAGAGGGGATGAGATCGTGGGCTTCCTCTCATTCATGCCAACATATGAAGATGAGAAGCAGGTGGTATATTGCTATGAAGTGCATCTTGGGGAGGAAGTTAGAGGGTACGTTTGTTGGATCCCGATCTTTTGCCGCTTCCTTTTATCATCCATCTGACTTTCACAGCACCGGTCTAGGAGGGATATTGATGGGCCACCTTATCACAATCGCGAAAGCTATCCCATTGACGGAAAAAGTCATGTTGACAGTCTTCACGCGTAATGAGCACGCGGTGGCTTTCTATGCTAAGTTGGGATACGAGAAAGATGAGTACTCGCCTGAGCCAAGGTTGTTGAGGAATGGGACCGTGGTGGAAAGTGAGTATGTGATCTTGAGTAAAGCTGCTGTTTGAAACGGATTCCGGGCTCTGTCGTACCAGGAGCTCGAATCTAGTGTGTGGAAGTCTTGACGAGAAATATAAATAGGTCTCAAATCAAAGTTCTGCTCTTGTTCGTGGATGGACGTATGCAAGCCCGAATGAGAGATCCTACACTTACAGGATCAGTAACGATATGCGTCTTCCCTTCCTTGATTCTTTCTCTGTATCTTACAATCTAATACTAACCGTGCTATCAAGTGTCTAATGTTCGCCGGCCTAAATTGTTGCGGCTTAGGATTCGTGTAAGTCTCCTCCTCTTCCAATCACCTCCAATCACCTCTCTATATCACACAAATCCTTTCCTCCGTCCCTTTCCCTCTTCCCCCCGAAGATTTGAACACAAAAAAATGACTAAGCTTTCAATAAACACAGTCCGATTTCCTCAAGTGCGCCCAGAATCCGCGCAAAATACGCTCTTCGCGGTGATACTGTGATGGATGGCTTACTGGCTTCCTGTTGTGGATGCTGCTCTATCATTCAGAGTGAGAAAGAGGTAATTGGACGTCAGCGGATCGGGTGTGTAGGTATGTGTAAGTGTTGGCAAGGGTGAGGAGGATGGGTATGTTAGGCATCAGGGGATGCAGGCCAGTGGTTCTTGATAAGGTGGGTGGTTTGGATGGATTGGGAAGGATGGAGGGGGAGGTGGTGGGAGGATAGGAGGAATGCATGAGAAGATTAAGGAGTGGAATAAGGGGATATGATTGTGATTTGTATTTGGAGATTTGGAGAAGATGATACCACTTTGATACTCTCCTTGTTTTGATACTATGCTGGTTGAAGCTCGATTGAGGCATTTTTGGAGTCTTTTCAGCCTTGCCTTTTTTGTCCTTGTTTTCTTCATCCACTACATAGGTCCCGTATAATCTTATACGGCTAAATGGTAGCCGTTATTCACGTCCAGGTAAGTCGTGGAATTCACATAACGCTTGTTCAAGGCGGAAGCTAAGAAGTCATCGAAGACACTCGGGGAAATTCGTCCCCGGCGAAGCAATTTTTCAAGCCCGTTGTAAGCCCGTCATCTAAGGTGCGGCTTGAGAGAAAACTCACGAAAGGCTTTTCTGACTTTGTGTCGTTACTTTTTGTGATGTTGTGAGATATCTTGATGACATTGAGAATTTACATCCGAAAATTCTGGTTTGGTTCACCACACTCAATACCTCTCTCTAACCCCAAGCCTGAGGATCCATCAACCATTCCACCACTTCAGAATTGCCATGGATATATCCAGGAATGACTTTTCCTTTAGCTGCCACTTATTAGTCCAAGCTCTCGGTATGTATCGAGCGTTTCCTCCCTCGGAAATATCGTTGATCTCGCGTGAACTATCCCTTCTTCTCTCAGGCAACATCTCATCGCCATCTCTCGAACTTTCTGGGCTATGGTTATGTTCTAGAGAGTGGGTTCAGTGAAGGGTTGTATCGATTCCGAGGTGAACTTCGATATCGTCCGCGCTGCTTTTAGTTCTCGCTTTCAAAAGCAGAAGAAGAAACAAGCTCTCTTATCTGCCTCTCGAGCTTAACTTCTCGTACAAATCTGCTAGCTTCGACCTCGACTTCTTCGTCACCAAGACACCTAACTCGAGATGAGATGTCTCATCCTCCTTGTCAACCTCAAATTCCTCTGCACGAAACAACTTCGAGGCCCTATTGGTGAGACCTATATACTCCTCACGGTCGGCATCGTCTTTTTCTCCAAGAGGAACACAGACTCCAGCGTACTTCAGAAGTATGGCGTTCAGAATCAGTCGGCACATTCTGCCATTTCCATCAACGAAAGGGTGGATGTTCACAAACTTTGAGCAGTATCTCGCGGCCAATGTCATTGGATCGATGGTTGCTTCTTCTTCGGCTTGTCTGATGTCGTCGTTGTACTGGGAGCAGAGTTCTTGCATAATCCCGAGACAGCTTTCCAGGACATGAAGTGATGTGCCTTCATGTTGCCATACTTGGCTCGAATCTCAAAGTCGCGATAAGTTCCAGGTGGATAACCGAGATTCTGACCTTCGCAAAGAATGATGTGGGTCGTCTTGATCAACTCTTCGCTCAACGGTTCGCTATTCTCAACAATGGCCTTGATGATATGATTGAGGGCTTTGGCATGCTGGATAATCTCAACTCGGGAACGGATTATGCTATCTGTACCAGGGTTCTCTCCGAGTGACTTAGCGTAGTCAGCATCTCGCTCGTCGTAGTCTCCTGCTTGGACATTCTTGCCACGAAAGACATCTCGGCAGATCTTGGCTGTCAGCCGCTCGTTCAAACCGGCGCTCTCAATGGCATTGCTACCAAAGACGGTCTCGATCATTGTATCCTCGAGATATGAATACATGATCTCATTCAGCTCCCCGTCCCATTCTCCACGGAGTGCACAAACTTTCTGAAAAAAATGCATCGTCTCGCTAACAAGAGCTGTAACAATGTTAGCATCTTGCATTTCATTTCTCGAATTAAACTTGGTACCTTCTGTTCCGCCCATGTTGCTCATGGTTTTATACTTTTCGTTTATCTTGATCGTGAAATTGATGTTCTTCGCAGCTTGCTTTCCCCGGATCGTGTTCCAGGCTGGCCAATGTTGGCGAAAGGAATTCTTCAGAGTGCCCATGAGGCCGAGATCGGTTGCTGCGATTGTCGTCATGGCTTTGGTGGACTGTGTGAATTCTGGATTTATGCCAGAGATCGACTTTCGGTAATGCTTGTTGGGAGATGACATTTGAGAGGTGGTGTTGGAGATCGATGAGCTTCGATCTGGATTCTGGTGATGGTTGGTTTTCGCAGTGAGGTTTTTGGAAATAAGTTAGGGAAATGCAACTTTTTCAAGGTGGTCTAGGCGAGATTTGGATTTAGACTGGTAAGCTTCCGTTACTATTGTGACTAGACTAGTATTGTGTGACTCAAATAGCCGACTACACACTATTATTGCAGATTTTGAACTAGCCTCCCGCCATCACTCCATAGCAAGTGAAAGACAGATAGATAACACACTATCACTTCCGCGTCCAAGGGACAGTCTAGCGTGAAGTCTTCATGGACTCGGTTGACCTAACACATATCTGAAGCTTGATGCTTTTGACTCTCCGGTGGTCCCGCTAGCTCAAGATATGGGCGTCCAATACTCTACATAAGAAGTGAGGAATTTTCGGGCGACTCAATCTGTGGTCGAGTGCGATAAAGAAGGCAACGCATGAGTGTGGGGATGAAGATAGTGACAATGAAAGTTGAAAGATCAAAGTTGTGGAGATGAATCGTAGTGAGGAGCCTCTGGCTCATGAAAGTCGTTATCCGGTTTTATGACTTAATAATACATAGAAGGAAGAAACGATCACGAGCTGAGAAGGCGAGTCGCAGTGACGAGCATTGGGTTTATAAATCTCAGTAATCGGATGTACGACTTAAGAAACCGTAGACTGGAAAAGTAACCACGAGTTGAGTCTGATATTCGTGATAGTGATCTGTGTTTGAGGATCTGCCTGAGATGACTCCTTTCGGATTCAATATTTTTGATGAAGGTGAAACCAAACTTTCTTGATTTTCTTTTCCTGAGAGCAAGGAACAATCTTGCTCTCTTCAATATTGTGCACAAGGAAGGCTTCGGAGATTTCGGGAAGAAGTATCGGCGCCGAGTTCAGCAATGGATATGATGCAAAGTATTGAGCAGTGTCAAGTGTCTAAAGATACACGCAAAAAAAATGGTTTTGCCCGGTATATCGATGATAAGAGGACAAGAAAAATGTTTCGAAGTTAACTATAGTGGGTTCTTAGAACTAATTCAGCTAGTAAGCAAAGGATGATCATAGGAAGTGAACGTCTAAATTGATTCTTGGGGTTCATTGTGAGTCTCAAGTGAATTCAAGAATATGATCCATTGTCCAAATATCCTCGATTCGAGGTCGCCGCGATGGGATTGACGTCCACTGCTGTGTAAAGGTTGTGGCAGATTGGATCCATCTCTAACAAATTTGAGGCTGAGCAGAGGTAATGATCCTCAGGGATAGTTAGAGGTACGACTGTGGTGGGGTAATAGCCTACCAGGAGCTGTCTTGCTGGGAGCTGTTACAGGATCGATTCGCGGTACGGTTGTCAATTCGTAGTCTGGCACAAGGCAGCTTTAAAGCAAAGACGCCGAGGACGGGGTAATTCGTCTCGAGCGTAAAAATCTCATCAACTGACCAAAGTTATCACAATTCAATATGACATCGAGTTAGTGTGTCAATAATGTCCTGTTGACACTTCTGTGACTTTCACTACGGGTTATAGGATGTTTCGCAAAGTAATACTCTGAAGTCACAGAATTATTTGACTACTTCAGGTGAGTCAACAGGTGCTTGATTCCTCGACTATGAATTTACCCAGCATTACGCGGGGCTCGTCATCAATTTGTGTCGGTGTCTCGATCTCATACTTCGCTCGGAGCGTAAATAAATCTTCAGCTAGCGGGCCCACTTTCGCTTGATTCACAAGGGAAAGCACGGATGTAAACAAAGAACGATTTACTGGAAGGTACAAGATACCTTCAAATCACCACGCAATCGTAAATTATGTCCATTGAATCTCAAGTTGGCAGCGCAATATGGGCAATTACTTTCTAGAGCCGGAAGTGGACAAAGTATTATCGATCGAATTTTAGATCTAGTGCTATTCAAACATCACCTCACGATGTGACGATCGACGATCGAGATGATTCCAAAATCTCCTCCCACTATTATGAGGTCCATCTTTGTATTAAGTTTGAACAAAATGAAGAGCTTCTATTTCTTTGCACGGCGGAGGCATAGTGCAGCAAAGGAGCTCCGAAGCGGGTTGGTGGCTGGTAGTAATAATAAACAGCGTTTGTGCTTCTCAAAACTACAAAAAGCTTTCCACAACGGCCAGTTTCGACAGTAACAGGAATAGCTTCCATGAATCTATTCTCTGGTCTATCCCGTCTACCCGAAAACCACTGCTCTGATCCCATCCTAGACTCCAAGATACGCCATCTAAAATGCTCGAAGCTGCTGCTTTAATTATGTTCCGTCTTTGTTCTGATAGCTTCTATCCTATCTCCGTTCATCTTGAAGTCCTTCCCTAAGCAAGAATTATACTGCTTTATCTCCTCATCCAGAAAACTTACATCCTCAACCAAGCCACCCAGTCTCTCAGCCGAAATTTTCGCAGTCAAGCCGACGAGGCACATGAGAAGTTTCTCATGCTTTTCTTGTAGATCCGACAAAGCTCGCTCGAGATGTTCGAGATCTTTGTTCTTGCGTTGTCTAAATGCCCGTTGAGATTCACGATTCTGTTGTCTTCGGCGCTGAGAAGTGTTAGCTCGGTGCCTAGGTAGACAACATTCCGAGACTTACGTTGAGCTTTTGGAGTTCTTTCGCAGATTGGGAAGGTGATATGTCGTTAGTGCCGACATGCCAGCTGGAAGGGAAGCTGTCGTTCGGGTTTGGCATTACGTCGTGTGATGATGAAGAGTAATCAGGTGCTGTGTAGCTGGCGGGAGAAGAGGCACTACTCATCCAGTCGGAGTCTCCATTTATTTGATACGGAACAGGTGAAGGATAGTAGTTCTTCTAGAATTAGTTTGGGCTACAATTGTTGGAGACGGAGTCCTTACATCGGCGTACTGGTCTTCTGGGATGTTTGTATAGCTGTCGTGGAGCTGAGATGTCGAGAAGACGAGGTAGTCGTTGTATATATTCATGGCTTGAGTCATCTTGCTGACAATTGTTGATTCTATTGAGATCCTTTGATGTTTAGAGTCTGCTGTGTAAGAAGTATTGATGCCTTGATCAGAAATTGCTGTGAGGTGGGAGATGGGGTATAATTATGTCTGATGCCTCTTGCCAAGGCGGCAGTATGTGACCCGGGAGAGAAGGAAACGTGGTCGACCAGGATGTTTACGAATGTAGAGGTCTGTGCAGGTGTGTGTGGAATACTCTCACTATGTGTGAGTCAAGGATCAGCCATCTGTAAGCTGGCCGTCGAACGAATATGACCGGTGAGAAATATGATCCAACCACACGACCCACACAGAGAACACAGTTACCGTGCCGTAGACAACATAGATCCACATGGAATATTGCACACAGAAGACTGCCAAGAAGGCCATGCGTCTTGGCAGATCTATGCTTAATCTTTAACCAGTAGATGAGGGAGGTTGTTGACTAGAGAACGGAGTTATGCTAGATCTATTAGAGTTCACAAAAAGGGTAATGGAAGTAAGGCTATAATGGATCTATCTCCAATAATCTCGTAATTCTATCTCTTCATTCTTCAAGAGATACATAACTGTCCCCGCTCTCCGTGCCTCCTCGAGACTTGCCTATACGAGACTACGAAGAGACCTCTGACGTATGCTCTCAAAATAAAGGGACAATACTAGGGAAGGGATGTTACACATACAGGGTTGTACAAGGATTGCTTCATTCATGCGATAGAACACCGACAGAAGTCCGCTAGAAGGCGCAGAACGCTGACTGTGCATGTTAACAGGCTGCATGCATGCCACTAACTCCTTCTTCGCCTCTTCAGGCTAAATGATTGAGGGCCAGTGGTCGACCCTAGTAATTACATGCCAGAAAATCCATCTTTGGAAGTGAAAGGAATAATGCAAGAGTCGGAATCTGACAGAGGTTTTGCGCTCCTTGCTGTAAAGTGTATGCTCTGCTGACGCCTTTGACCGCTCAGTCCACGGCAGCCATTCGACAAAAATCGTTCGTGTAAGCTCCGCGGAGGAGACAACTTCCATACCACTTTGGGAGTGACATAAAGTCTGCCGTTTACATTAGTGTGCATGTTCATCCGAGATGCCTACATTCTCACGCTCCGAGATCGCACCATATCTTTGACTCGGAACTCCGTAAGACTCGACCACGACCGCCATTTTCGCAGGCTCTGCCGCATCTTCCTAAGAATGAGACGGATTCGACGGCTTAGTAGAAACGGTATCGTGTATACAAGTATAGATGACGCTACTATGCGTCAAATTATAATTTGTACGCCACACGATGAAAGCTAGGCAAACTCGTCTTGGGCGACGAGAAATACTGGCAGATAGAATTCAATATCCCAAATGTATTTCTCGAAGTAGTTGTACATCGTCGAACACGAATTGATCTAGCCTCTCTTAAGCCACAATATTGTGATGCCGAGTAGGAGTAGATCTCGCTTGCCGAACTACCCGAGTCGAGTCCGAGACACCTGCCACTTCTTCAAATCCCTTTGCTATTTGAAGTGCCGGAAAGCTGTCTTATAATTGTACAGTCTTCTAAAAAAATCTATCCCTGAGTTAACCCAACAGTGCCTAAGCGCTTCTTTCAGCCAGGACCTTCAGACAAGGCCGGTCTATCAGCACCTCTACCAGTCGTATTTACGCTCTGATCAACACTACGCGAGTTGTGTGAGCTATCTGACTGCTTCATCCCGATAGCCGCCACTTCTGTTATTGACACAGCTGCTGTTTCCATGTCATCCATCTGTGGTATGTTAGGTCTTGTTCGGTCAACATTGCCAAGAGATGTGCTGTTTCTTCGCTGCACGAGATGTCTGAATGAATAAAACTTTGGCGCATTCGCAACAAATGTTGCTGCGAGAAACTCTCCCGTAGTCCAAGTGATCCGAAAAGTCTCTGACGCTTTGGATCCGACCGTGAGCGGAATTCGTATTGCTGTTATAATGATGATCATAAACCCAATGCTGAAGAGAAATCCGAGTTGTAGCTTCCTGGAAAAGAGTCAGAGAGATATCTGGTCTTTCGAAAAATGGCAGGCTCACTTGAAGATGCTCAGCCGAACTTTGACAAGAATGGGAAGCGGGAGGAATATGAGCATCAAATCGGTAAACATATTGCTGACTCCTGCAAAGTGGATCAGTGAAAATCCAATCAAACTGACGGGTCCATCACTTACCGACGATGTAAAGTTGGGCGATGGCCTGACTGCAATTCCCTGACGTTACTTTTCAGTCCAGATCAAGCTAATTGTCCCTGGTAAGTTACCTGGATCTGGAATGACTTGCCAGTACAAGTGAAAAGGTCTACATTCTACAAACGTAGAAATCATGCTTGCCGAGAATGTGAGTGCAAACATACAGCCGAACACATTCATGGTAACACTTCCCCATGACATGTCACGTACCAAGTGGCGATAAAACATAAGTAATACAGTTTTCTGTATCCACAACCTGTCATTCAAAAGTCAGCAAATTAATTCCCCGTCCGCAGATGGAAAATCAATATCCCGCATTCTCGATTGCCAGACTTACAGGATGACATAAAAGACTCTAGCAACCAGAGTGAATTTCGATCCCATTTCACGCTCGAGGATCTCTCGCTGTGTGAAATGATGAGTCTTCCGATACTCGTCTGCAACGTTGCTCGTTCCCCAGATGATAAGAACGTGCGTAAAAGCAATAAGTATACAAACGCAGACGATAGCGACTGCCGTCAGGGAATCTCCAGAGTCCCATTTCGTCTTACAATACCGGCCCATAACTAGTCGAGCCAGCATGATCACGACGGCGAGCGAGCAGCAAGCCCAAACGACTGAGAGAGCGTCCATCATCGCCCGTGCCCAGACTCCGCGTCAGACTTCGATGAAGGAGTGCATTGAGGTTGTCGTTGAACCAAATTGACGTTCGCGCTGGGTATGAAGATTCCCGTATATGCTGTAGGTAATAGATACACGGCGTCTCATACAAGTCGTCGTCGTCCTGGAATCGAAATTTCGGGCTTCGTTCGGTAGGTCAACCACGCTGGGTACAAGTGCTGCCCCGACTTACATGGGCAAAGTACAAGCGTACAAATGAAGTACATTTGGATGAGATCCGATCCTGTGGTTGGGAGACATTGGATGCTGAGGGACCAAACGCGGGATGTCGAGAGGTTAATCATCGACGTGCATATACCAAGCTGACAATTCTGATAGCCGATCTTTATTTTCAGATAATTCTCAGTGATCCCTTAAAATTGTCCCACTTACAGTTCCGGAAAAAGAAAAAAAAAAATGCTGATGTGCTTGTCGTGCTGCACGTTGACCTTTCGGCCAAGGAATTAAGTGCCATTGCGAGGGCAGGAACCTGCCCACAGTGCGTCTCCTCGCACTCACCGCCATCTTCATACCCCGGGTTCTTCGCTAGGTCTTGAAGGTTTACTCAGCCATTCAGGAGATTTGATGCGATAAATGCTACTGGATCTGAAGATTCTTACTCACCACGGACTTACCGCGTTAAAGAAAACGCAACAGACCGCCAAGACATCTTTTCTTGGTCCAGCGCGCCAAGTCTGTTAACATACTCACATGAGACGCGCAAAGAAATCCACTGTTAATAGAACATTACAATCTTTGTTATCACTATATGGAAGAATATGAGATCTGATATCTACGATTATTCGTTCGGAAGCATGATTTGAATCTCAGCTTTTTGTGAGTATTTGCAGACACGAACGGCCTTTCTTTATTTAGGATCCTTGAACTTTGCGAGAAAAGAGTAGTGATATGTTGTCAGTGACTCACAGTCGCCGATATATTGGAAAAAATAATGGTGGTTACTCAGACCCGGGTTTTTTCTATTTTCGCCACTGCAGAGAATCAGGACTGGATCCCACGAGGTGGCGGACAGAGAATACGTGCTTTCAAAATCACTTGAGAGCTGTTTGTTTTACGTTCCGTGAGGCGGAATCTTTGTGGACGTAGGATAGAAACAAGGCAGAGCCACTAATCATTGAACAATGCCCAAGGTTCGGGCCATATCCTCGAGGACACCCGTGGGCACATAATTTATTTATTGACTTTATGGTGTGTTTAGCGAAAGCTACTAGACTATTGAGGTGGACAACTGCCGGACATGATACTCGCACCTACTTGTAGAGGTCATTCTTTCAGAGACTACTGAATTTAGGTTTATTTGGTAGATCAGAACGAGGATAGAATTGTACTTGAGCCACAGTCAGAGACATGCGGAGGCCACTGAGCTGCTGGCTTTGAGTGTATCTGCTTATACCCGAACTAAGTTGCGGGCTTCATCTGATCGCTTCTTCGCCAGTGTTGTGTGTTTATCGATCGTGACCCTTGCGTGTAAGCAATAATAGATTTGTAGTACTGACATCCAATCGACTTTTCTTGCTAGCCACGACTCTCCGTGTCGGCATCAAGATCACACTTTATGTCCTAGAGGCCTTTATTCACTGTGGAATATGCAGAAAATCTTGCACGTGAAGTGCTTGCCGTCTTTACTCGATAGTTACAAGATGAAAAAGAATTATAATTCGTCCTAGGGTTATGAAGGCCATTAAATAGCAGAAAATCGACTCAGTAGTGCCTTCTTCCCAGCGTCCACCTTTAGATACCGGTTGCTAACAGAAAAAAAAAAAAACCGATCCAAAGTAGTCAATCCAATCGCCAGAACCAGCTCGACGATCCGTCACGAAGCTCACAAATCTTCCCATCCCAGTCCCCTCAATTCATTACACCGATTAAAGGATCAATCAACTTATCCACAATCCATACACAGCCATTGTCAGCACAAATATCCTTCTCCACCACTCCCGCATTCCCCAAAATATACGCGGCTCCACTCTTCTTAGCCGTAATATTCCACCCGGAAGTACTTTGCACTTTGCCCTCAGCCATCTTATTCACCACCCCCAAATCGCCCGAAAGCAACCCGAACCTCAGTAGATACCTCGAGAGTCCCACGTTGGAGGGCGCAGCCATCGATTCCACAGGGATTCTGGCAAAGGCGTCATTCGATGGTGCTAGAAATATCTGTTTTTCGTTTCCTGGTTTAGATAGAGATAGCCGGGTCATGAAATCCGGATCAACAGCCTTGATCTGGCTTTTCAAGACCGACAACCGAGGATCCGAGTCTACGATTCCAGCTATAGTCGTTTTCGTCTTGGTGCTCCCCTTGCCTGGTGCAGTGGAGGAGTTACTGACGCCGAACAGCATCGATAATGGAGTCAGTAAACGATCGATGGTGTGAATACGTCCATTGGAAGCGACAGTATCGGTTAGATTCAGATTGGCGTCGTTGAGCTTGAACGTTTTTCCAGACCCTGCGGTAGTGGAGTTGACCGTAAGCGGGAAGCCTTCAACCGCTGTCACCTTTGTTTCGGCGCCAGATGACAGGTTTGCGGCTGTATATAAGCCTTCGCCTATGTGTGTTCTCACAATGGACTCTAGCAGCTCGTAAGAACGAGATTGTGCGAGAAGGTCGAGTGTAGCGGAGGGGATCTTGCGCATAGCCTGAGAGAGCAGTATTAGCGAGTGCCTCGGTTCTATCTCCTGCCTAAGCGAGACTTACTTCATTTGTCGGCGCGAATATAGTGTAATTCCGAGTGTCGAGGGCAGAGTTGAAGCGTTCTTCAAACGCTGGATTGGGGTTGGGGCCTCCCGTTTTTCTGATGATGGATGAAAAGGTTGAGAGGTCTGGTTGGCGTGAGAGTACAGAGAGGAGTGCATCTGGTCCCGACGGATAGACGGGAGCAGCCAGGACGGTTGATAGAGCCTCAATAGTAAAAGCGACGATGAAGGTGGAGGACTTCATATTGACAGGCTTGAATTTGCGTGAGCGGTGGCTTGGAAAACTTCAGTTTGGAGGAATATGGATAGGAATGTGAGGGCATACAGCTCTTATTCATATACTCGAGTGGTATCAAACCTTTGGACTGTACAACGCAGGATAAATACTTCCAGGGGCTTACCTAACTAGGTAGGCTTGTCGATCTGGTTTGGCTCTAATATTGAGTTTGTAGGGCTGTGATGTCTAGGTTTACGTATGGCAGGGTACACCGCTCTAGTAGACTCCGAAGCGTATTGTACTTTGAACGAACACCACCTGACAAATGGCAACTAGCAGATAGGATACCTAGGTGCCCATAGGATCGATATCGCATCTCACATATTTGATTGATTGCCAAATGGAAAATGTTCACGTGACCTACATTACACACTTATCACACACCTACCTACTGTATCCCTCTGAGAAATTCGCTTGGAGACAGTTCATTTGAAGTTTGCAATTTCCCCAACTTTCACCCCATAGTCCTCCATAACCTTCCAAACAATACTCCGTCTTAAAATGCACGAAACAATCTAGATCAGGCTTGCATCGATATGAATCGCCCGCTCATCTAAGCTCACAATAAGATAGGTGTAACCTAACCTAAAGAGGCGCGATCGGCAAGGACATCCCGTCAAGTTTTACCCCACAGACCTCCAAATAAGAACTCGTATTGAAGTAGAAGAAACAGAAGAAACAAATCATAGGGGGCTTCGCCTAGGTAAACTCTAAAATCTCGCCGAAGTAGTATATTTCTACCAGTAGAGATCCGGGCCGGCGGTTTCGGCCAGATATCGCTCTCGGCTCGGCTGCTTGTTTTTCTCGGCTTCGTTTCGCATGAGCACCAATGAGCTGCTGATAAACGTGGTCACTTTGGTTTGCTGTTTCCTAAAGGTTTGTCTGATTGAAGAATCTGAAAGTGCAACGCATGAAACAATCATGCATTGAAATCTCACAACTGGTATCTCTTCATCTCCTGGTTTTTCCGAGATTGCCAGCAGAGAACATGTCTTTGAACCTCCCGGCCGTTCTGTCCTTCGGGAATTTATAAAGTAAACAATACCTACCCGTAGCGCATTGCATATAGTCGATGAGCAAGCAGACGGGCACACTTCTCTTGGCATTTGTCACTATATCCTGACGAGTATTTCTGCGCTTTGTCGTAAGATGTTGCTATCGCCACGCAGACCGCCACTCTGCCGCGAAATATCAATAAGTCAATCCTATACGCTATAGCTCTTCAAGCTCACTAGAAGCTCGGATCTGAGGATTTTGATCTAAAGCCTTATTCATAAAGAGAACAAGTGCTTGTAATATAGCTCTGGTAAGCAATCTCTACACTGCGAAATATCCATTCTAGAGTACCCCCAGCGAGGCTGCCCCGTCCGGTCCGCACATATAAATCCCGGTAACCCCTTGCCAGCTCAGAATCGTTTAAAAGAGGGACGAGTCGATAACGCATGATTGAAGGTTTGACTTGTGATGTTTTATGGGTGTTTTCCGATCATGCGGTGTGACGGTGCCAGGAACAGGTGGCGATAAGCAAGAGCAGGGGACAGAGTCAGGATACGACACGCACATATCACACCAAGACACACGCATACCGCTTTTTGTTTATTCGCTAAGCAACTGAAATTGATTTAGAGAAATACACTTGAAGACTTTAAAAAGTGACCAATTGGACTACGCAAATACCCACGAGAGAAAATTGAGAAGGGTGCGTCCGAGTCGATATAGTTACATGTTAATTATCGTTTATATAGTTAAATACATAAATCGTATGAGTTCTCATAGCTTCACAGGTGATTATATCTTGCGGGACAGAAGAATTCGCTTGAATCCAGACAGGTAAAATGGCATGATTGCCTGGTACGGGGTTGTTCTTCACATGCGAGTGTGCCTTGGTGACTCACGATCTTCCAATCGATTCCCAAAGACAGACTTTTGCCAGCACATTCAGCACCGAGGACCCGCTACTCTTGCTCTATATTCTAATAATGCCGATCTGATTCACAATTAATCGAAGCTGATCTGTTGTATCGATTACTGTTGGTATCACTCTGTCGTAGTACGTACAATCAAGTAGTCTGCGTGAGCCAAAGTACGGTGATAATAGTAGTAGTATTATCTATTATATCGTGGCTGTCTTTCCTAGGTAGTCGAGACTCCGAGAGGGAGATATATCTGGCCGGCTAAACCCCGGTGCAGATACTCGACTAACACGTGACTTATAGACTAACACTAGGAGTACTTTAAAGTAGCTCCAAACTATCTACTTCTCCGTATAAAAGCAACGCTTTTTGCCTTCTAGTAAGAGTAGTACTATAGTACTACTTATGCAGAAGTATTATATAGTATATAGGTTTCCACGTGATTAGGTCTAAAGATTCTACTTGAAAGATAACTGAACTAAACGCCTTATAAGCTCTCTTCTAGCTTTAAGTTATCTAAATTCTCTCTATTTACTTATTCTATAGGCTTAATAACTAATTGATTTATATATAATAGCTCCTTCAGAGCTCTATTATAATTTATCTTAGTTATCATATCCGCAGGGTTATCTAGCCCTACTACCTAAATTACTTCTGATATCTCCTTTCTTTCGTACGCTTAACGTAGATATATAAGGTTAATTATTAATCTCTTCTCTCTTATAGTATTAAGTCGTACTACGTAGTTATATAAAGACTTAAAGTCGGTAATTATAACTAAAAGTAGTACTATAATCTCTATGATCTATTTAATAGTAGTCTTAATAGTACTAGCTATATTAAAACCTTCTGATATAGCGTATAGTTCAGAGGCTAGTACAGATCTAGTAACTCTCTTATAGTATACCGAAGACTAGTGAATAACGTTTACCTTATTATACTTATCTATAAATATATATACGTAGCTAATTTGAGAGTAGAAGTCTTTCAAATTAGTAAATAAACTATTAGTAAATATAATAAGTTTAAGAGACTTCTTATCTAATTTAACGTATTAGAGACTTTTACTATAGTTGAGCTTTTACTATAAGATTCTCTTATTTAAGAGCTTAAAGTCTTTCTCTATCGGATTTATAGTTTATATAATAAAAGAGATATTAAATAATACTTCCGGCTAAGAAACAGTTACTAAGTATAACCTCTCTAGCTCTCTGGGCGGTAAATTGCTCGATTTAGGTAAGACCTTATTATATACCTCTATAGGAGTTAGTAAGATTAACTAGTTCTTTCTTAATTAGTTTTAGCGTCTTATCGTATAATTATTAAGATAATCTATCGCAAGGTTACGTTGATCTTCAGAGTAAGGCATAGAGTAGTTGAATGATGTTAGTTGTATTGCAGTACTAATTACTATAGAGAGTTGACTAAAGGTATTATCTAGGAATATCCGCACGGACTATGCACGTGACTACAGTCACCTGATCTATACTAAGACCTATATCCTCGCAACACACCCCTCTGTAGAGATACTATAAAGTCGGTAACTTCTATAGGTACAAGTGATCTAATTTCCTGTAATTAGTTGATTATACTATCGTATGCGTACGTATAGTAATACCCCTGGAAACTAGAACCATGCCTCGATATCACGTGAACTAGATAAACCACAGGTTCCGTAATTCCTTCAAGATAGTCAGCCTTCCTAATTGATATCTATACCTCTTATTCTAGGTGTAAAACAGTCATATTCAGTATTGCCACAAAGGCCTTAAGGTCTTATAGGCTAAGTAGTTTAGTGAAACCGTCTGCCGCGTTCTCTTTTGAGGGTATATACTAAGGGTCTAAATGACCTCTGGCGACCTCCTAGCGCAGGTAATGAAACTTGATATCGATGTGTTTAGTACGCTAGTGTAATTCAGGGTTCTCTGATAGAGATAGAGCTCCTTAATTATCATATAGTATCTCTATACTCCTTAAGTCTAGCTTATTATAGCCTAACTCCTTTAGTACTTAGCGTATCCATAAAGCTTCTCTAGCAAAAGCGCACATAGCTATATACTCTGCTTCCGTAGAGGTAAGAGCTATAGTAGTCTGTCGCTTTAAAATAGCTGAGAAAACACCTCCTGCAAGGAAGAAATAAACTCCTATATATAACACTCTATCAATTCGGTTACCGGCCTAATCAGAGTTATAGAAACCTCTTAATTTCATCTTCTCTCTATTAGTAACATCTCCTCCGTAAGTCATAGCGTAGTACTTCGTACCTTATAGGTATGCAAGTACTCTCTTAGCGCTCGTAAGGTATTAAGGTGATGGATTTATCAGAAATTATAATAATATAGAATAGTAGTATAGTATATCCTAGCGAGTATGAGCTAGGTACTATAAACTACTGTAAAGCTATTAATATAGCTTGATTTCTTATAGAGTAGCTACTCCCTTGAATTTGACTATGGAAACCTCTGAACTAGTAGTAAAAGGCGTATTAGCGCTCTTGCAATTAGTTATTCCAAATCGATCTAATATCTTATCGATATACGCATCTTAGRAAAGAGAAATCYTCTTCTTCTCTRTYTCACGTATAATTCTGACGCTAAGGAAGTATTTAGCTYGTCCAGCTAGTAGAATATCGAATACAGTGAGAATCTTCTTCTTAAGTTCTTTAAGAGCTATTCCAGCCTTTGAGATAACTAGAAAATCGTCGACGTAAGTAATAATAATTATTCTTATTTCTCGGTTAATATATACGCAATTATTAGTTTATAAAAGTATAAAGTCGATAATACCGAATTCCTTGCGCAATATCTCTTGCTAGAGACGTGGAGACTGCTTCAGACCGTATAGAGCCTTTAGCAAGAGCATATATTTATCTTCTATAAGTCTACGCCTATATTATCTATAAAATAGCGGTAATTTAACGTATATCTAGGTATCAGCTTCACTATATAAGAATACCGTTACTATATTAAACTATTCGACTTCTAAGTCGTACTCCGCTGTAACTGCTAAGCCTATCTTCTAAGTAGAAGATTTATAGACTCCMYTATARYTCTGATCGTAATCGTYACTAAATCGTTACGTATAACCTTAGACTATAAATCTGACCTTATATTTATCGATTTTGCTATCCATATCTCTCTTAGTCTTGAAAACTAGACGAGAACCTAGTACTCTATACCCTTTTAGCATATTAGAGCGACTTATAGTCTTCTAAGTCGACTTCTCCTTAAGAGATCAGTACTCCTTGATAATCGCCTTCTTCTATTCTGGCTAATTAGCTCTCTTTATAGCCTGATCTAAAGTAGTTAGATTATCTAAGAATGGAGACTCTTCTTAAGTCGTATAAAAGGCGAGTCGATACTGACTAGTACTCTCTATCTCTTCTTCTAATAGAGAGACTATATGGGAGTAGCTATTATTTAGTTCCGGTGTTGCCTTAGGCGACGGATTATTACGGCCAGATCGTGTAGCCCTAGGAATATACTCCGGCATATAGTTCTTAGATCCAGGAGGCCTACTACGCTTCTTTTATATAATAACTTGCTCCGGGATATCGACTTCTAGTGCTAGAACTTCGTCCGTGACTATAGACTCAGTATCTTCCGTACTATCGATTTCGACTTCGGAATCCTTGTCTTAGCTTATAATACCTGTATTAGGAGTAGTACCGGTAACCTTAGCGTCCTGATTTTATCTCAAATTATCGATAGATTCACCCTTAGTTTAAGGTACTATTATAGC
>FJUX01000174.1:109026-131290 GCA_900074905.1 Rhynchosporium agropyri
GACTACAGTCACCTGATCCATGCCAAGACCCATATCCTCGCAACATAATCGAATAGAGCTATTAGTTTCTAAGGTAATATGACCTCTATTAAAGTCAATTAGGTATAAAGTAGTTAATTAATCTCTCTCGTTCGACTTAAATCTAGCTTTCTATAGCTCTCTTTCTTCTGCGTCTATAAAAGTCTTATTACTAATAAAGAAGGTATTATTAATCTGAAGACTAAGAGCTCCTGTACTAGCTTTATCACCTGAAATAGATAGTAAGCACGTGTCGAAAGTCGATAGTACTATATGGAGTTTCTTAACCTTATATCTATAGTATATACTGAACTAATAGTTCGCTAACTCTAGTATATTATATATAGGCCTAACGTACTATAAAAACTAATATAGCTAAGTTAAAATCTCCTTTAGAGGGCGCACGAAGAAGTCACGTATTAGGTATAACGTAGACTAAGTATAAGCTTATATAATATTATAGCTATATACCTTAAACTCAGGGTATATAACTACGTATACTAGTAGTAGTCATTAGCTAACTCGTTGAATAGTTAGTGATATAGTAAGTAGTTAGTTCTTTCTAGAGTTATTATATGCTTATATAACTAGTCTAGACTTCTCGTAGGCTTTCTATATACCTTTAAATTTAGTCTAGTCGATGAATTTAGCGTTAAAGACTCTAGCTCCAGCTAGTAATTTATCTTTATAGACTAATTTAAAGATCCCTATAGCGATTAGACTATTAATTTCCTTGTATCTTAACGTAGCGTATTAAAGTTCTATTACTAGGAAACTAATAAATAATTCATCTATATAATTCAAGAAAACTTTAATATTATTATCTCTGAATCGAATTAGCTTTCGTCGTTCTCGATAAGGTTACTTCTTTAGTACTAGTATAGGTCGATTTGACTTAGTAGTACTAAGTAATAGTAAGAGTATAACCTTAGGTAAAATACTCTCTAGTTCGTCGGAATCGATTTCTTCTTCGTACTATAGTTTAATCGACGTAGAGCGAAAGGTCGTTAGTCTACTATCGATTTCTARTACGTAGTTCTCTCTATCTATAGAAATAAGTAGCTAAAGTCTATACCAGAAGCCTTTCTCTCTCTAAACTAATACTAGAGAGTTCAATAGAAAGTCTCTTACTACTATAGAACTAGGTCTATTCCGAGTATTCAGAGCGTTATTAACTTACCGATAACTCTATAGCTTACGAATCTCTTCTATAGCCTTATAAAGTATAGTAGCTCGTTAGGAGACTAATAGTAAAAGGGCGTCTATCTCTACTATTCTAGGGTATACTCTAAATACTAGTAAAATAGATATAATTCCACTAGGTCCAGAAATACAATTGATTATATAGAATACTATCTATAGTGCTATATCTTAACTGAGGTACGGTAACTCCTTCCGAATTATCGTATAAGCTCTCTTTAGAGGACCGTAATATCTCTCTATCTTACTAATAGAGTAGTAAGCTTCTACAGGTATAACTTTAACTATAGAACCCTCTGTCTTAGTACTCTATACGAATTCTTTCGACTTAAATTACGTACCTATATCTATAATAATAAAATCAAGTAGTCTAAGGTAAGTATCTATCTATACCTGCTTAAATCAGTTCTATACGTGTTCTGCAGATATATTAGTGAGAAAACCTCTGTTTTAGAAAGTAGTACCTTAATCGACTATATATAAGACTTACTAACTGTCTAGTTATATAATATCGATCACGACTTCGTAATTGAAGTATATATTATCAGTATCGTAGAGCTTGAACTTGAATCTGCTTAGTGATCTTCCGTATAGTTAGTAGTGCTTATAGAGCTTAGTAAGCTCCTTTAGTACCCCTGAGTTATGCTCATGACCGGCTTATTATAGTAAATCTTCTAGTTTTCTTACTAAGGGGTATCCGAATCGGTAGTAAAGTCGATATAAATCCGTCTCTGTAAGTACTCTCGTATTCGACTAGAAATACTCTATAATATACGTCTTAAGTAACTCCTTTCAAAGTAAGAAGAGGTAGCCGAATCTCTGTATAACCAGTATATCTCCTTATAGTATAACGAGTACGTTACGAAGATTATCTAATATAACTCTAAGCTTATCTATATCGTTTAAATAGAGTAGAAACAGGGTATCTATAGCTATAACCTCAAATTAGATCTTTCTAATTAGAGAAGGTATAATTATTATACTAATAGAAGTAGCCTTACTAATACCGACTTTAACGTTTATTCCACGGGAAGGTAAGAGTTCAGCCTTATATAGAGCCTTATAGGCTTCGTATTAACCTTTACTTACTATAGATACCTTTACTACTCTAGTATTAATTATAATTCTATGAAAAACTGACGAATTATATCAGGAGCTACTTATTATTGTCTCTGCGGTCCGGTCCTCTTCCTTAGCTTCTTCGGTAGTATCTAATAGGTACTTAAAAGCCGTGTTTACTAGGGTTTCTATTATTAGCTATATAGCTACTACTAAGACAAGTCCTATAGAAGTTATAAATAGAGCTTCTAGCTTTTCGTTATCGGAATCGTAGTCTATATCGCTCTTAGCTTTATATAAGGTAAAAGCAGTAGCTATATACTCGTTTTCTATATCTTTATACTCTACGATATATTATCTATATACTTTCTTAAAGACTTCTCTAAAGTTACTTTTAAACTTAGAAGAGTTCTTCGCTTTAAACTTCTCCTTAGCTTTCTCTCTTTCTTCTATTATATAGTCGAAAGATATATAATCTATAATATTATATACTTAGTACTTCTTAGCGTTACTTTCCTTATCTAGCGTATTTATCTTCTTCTCTCCTTATATTCTGAATCGCCTTTTACTATCTCCTTTCTCTTTCTCTCTATATACTTATCCTTTATCAGAATCGCTTCGGAATTTTCGATTAGTATAGAAAGTAGTACTAGTTATAAGGTATATATATTTATAGTTAACGATAGAGGTTCTAATAGAAGTAATCGTCTTTTCAGTAGAAGTTATAAGTTAAGCTAGAGTAATTTAGTAAGCTTCCGACCTTTAGTAAGTAATAATAATCTTATTTATAACGAACTTCTTATAGCGTAATTCAAAAGGTATACTATAACGTAGCTCTCTAATCTACGTAAAGAGTATATTAAAGCACTCTGAAGTTATCTTTCTAGGGTTCTTCTCCTTAATCGATTTAAGAGTAAGAAGATTCTATATAGTTAGAGAAGATCTGCTAAACTCCTCGCTTTTAAACTAATCTATTATTAGTATAGTATTGAATTTAATAATCAGAGAGGTTCTAGGGATACTATTCAGATTATAATAGTAGTATTAGAGAGTAGCGCCTTTCAGTATTAATAGAAACGCCTTACTATACTCCTCCGGTAGAATCTCGGCTCTTAAGTAYGRYTCYTAGAATATTCTGACCTTACTACTAAAGCTATCTCCGTCTCCCTTGAATTTTATCTCTTCTAGAAATATATAGGAGAAGCTAGCGATCTCCTTTCTATATGACTTCTCCTTCTCCTTCTATATTATATTATAGTACTCTCCCTCTCCTCCTCTAGCTCCTTAGGAGTCTTCTTCTTCTTCTTCTCCTCTTCCTTAGTAGCCTCTTTCTCCTTAGTAGCCTCCTCCTCTAGCTCCTTCTCCTCTACTCCTTATATTCTTCGGTATACGCTTTATATAGTATCGCTACTCTTCTCTATTCTAGTCAGAAGAAGTCTCTTTATATTATCTAGATTACTATACTCCTTCGATAGAATCTCGGTTATATTCATATTATAGAGGTTCGTAGTATTCTTCGTTAAAGTCGAATTCGCTAGGAGGTAAGCTGAGTATAGTATAGCGTCTTTATCGTAGTCTATAGAACTCTTTCTTTAATCTCTTATACTTTAATTCGTCTTACTAAGTAGCTATATTATTTATTATCTCCTTCTCTCTCTTATCTCGCTCCTTCTCTCTCTTATCTCTCTATTACTACGCAGATATRTARARAYTTAGCTTCTCTAGTATAAGTAGGTTTAATACTATATACTATAGCTATATAGAGAGTATCTTCTCTCCTACTATACTCTCTAGCTCCTTTAAGATCTAACTACTATATATAGTATTCCATAGAGTATATAGAAGCTTATATAGCTCCTACGCAAGTTTATCGCTATCTGCGATAAATACGCCTTTAGTACGTAAGATAAATATAAGGTTATTATTTAATAATTGCTTAATAGCTTTAAAAGAGTCTACTATCTAACTTTCGTAGATCTTCTTAAATAAGAAGTATAAGAGTCTATCTATGTAGTTAGAGCTCTTGATTTGACTAATAAGACTTTCTTCTTATTTCCGTATAGTCTCCGGGTCTAGTAAGTCCTTACCGGAGTTCATAGGTATATCGAAAGCACTAGCCTCGGGGGTATTATTATCTCTTACTATATTAAAAGTCTAATTCGTATAAGTGTTTTAGTACTATTCCGAGGTTATTTAGAATAGTAGTTATAGAGTTATTCTTAAGTATTATAAGGGAAGCGCTAGCGTAGCGCGTTTAAGTCTGACTTCGAGTTTTCGGTTTTTAGCGCAAATTAAAGTTTCAAAAGCGCGTTATTTGAAGTCGGGTTATAGTAGTAATCGAAGTATATAGAAGGTGATAGTATAATATACTAGAATTGGAATCCTTTAACTATATCGCAGGTAGAATCCAGGTAAATTATCTTAGTAATTCAAGTCAAATAATAAAGAGGAGACCGTATCTTCTCTAGTACTTAAGCTATTACTATAGTAGATATCTCTACTCTTCAAGCTTACTAGCGCGCTCTTCTCAGTAGTCGAAATTCTTTAGAATTTAACTACTTTCAAAGAGTGAAATAATCTATATATCTATTGATTAATATTAGTATTACTCTATCGTAGTATATACAATTAAGTAGTCTACGTGAGCTAAAGTACAGTGATAATAGTAGTAGTATTATCTATTGTATCGTAGCTATCTTTCCTAGGTAGTCGAGACTCCGAGAGGGAGATATATCTGGCCGGCTAAACCCCGGTGCAGATACTCGACTAACACGTGACTTATGGACCAACAATTACTCTTATACTATAGGTTGGGAAGCTGTGGTCATTTATTTCGGCACTAGCTGCTGGGCCTTTTTGACACAAGTGTTTCTATGGCTGGCACGTCGTCATTGTAAGATGCGCCTCAGAGTCCGACCCTCGAACGTCGGCAGACCTGAGTTCATGTAATGATAACAGCAACAACTATATTGGGGAAAGGATGCTTGTCTTCTAAGCACTGCACTATAGCACTTTATACGATGTCAAGACCCAATTGTGGGTGCTTGTCGGGAAATACTCGTAGTCTCTTGCATATATGATCCTACTTTAAGCCATAAATAAAGGTGACTCGCGCAAAGATATGATATATTGCACTGGTTCATCCAACTGTTTCCAGCCGAATTTCGCTTAATCTTTCACAGCCAGCTTATTAGTGTTGTCTTGCTTTAAGCTGGAACATCTTATCCACCTGCTTCCTAGCGTTTACGGAGTCGATCTCCGTAGATCCAAATGCAAGAGATGGCTGATCAGGTAAGACAGCAGAATCTCTCCTTTAATCGTCGGTTTCGCACTCCCATCAGACCCACCATCTACCCAACCACTCAACCACCGATAAATCTATGTTGAATGTCAAGAGTTCGCACCACAGACACCCTCCTTACGTCTATAGCAGCTCTGGTTGGAGCACAATTATGTTCCGATAATTATGCAATGCGCTGTGCTGTCCCTATATACGCCAGCAAATTCAAGGTGGTCGGCATACTTGGATGTATGAACATTGATTGAGCCCCATTGTCCGTACCGCATAAGATCGGTGCTTGATGATCTGCTTTACTTCGAGGTAGGAGCGGCCATTTTATGACATGTCCAGGCGATCTAATGTAAAGCTAGCCGCACACGTGTATTGGGTATATTTGCACGATGCCGTGATCATTGGCATGAACAGACATATGCAGGCACATTTCCCGTCGAGACAACCAGCTGGTGCACGCACCGCCTGCCAATATCTCCTTGCCTCGGTGTTTCTCGTAAAGGCCGAGGAGTACTGCGCCAAAGTGATGAATAAGATTAATGCAACTCGCGAATTCTGATGTACCTAAAGATCTAGATACAGAACGCTAGACCCCCAGAGCATATGTGAGACGATGGACGGTCTGTTTTATTTCATTGTCGGTTTGATTTTTGACTGTCCATTCCATTCTTAGGTTCTGACACGGGTCGGGTGGTAAATCGAGCTCGCTTTTTTTGAGGGATCGATATTCTGATTGTTCCACCGCCACTGGCTGATGACAAAAGAAAAAGCCTCCGAAATTGGTTCCATAACTGCTCACGTTACACCTATAGTCGATACTTATTGCTTGTGTTGACGTCCTGCTCACTAATATTTGTTTAGATGGCATTTCGTAATACACCGAAGAAGCTACAATCACGAAAAGACAAGAGGCGTTTCGAATGTCAGAGGAGAGAAGTTGTTATGGATCAAAAGACCCTATTTGCCCTTCTATCTTGCCAGCTACGAATGATTCTCCTCAAACTCTCAAAAGATCAATATTTCAACATCTCACTCAATACTCCGAGGCTATCTTGCCTTGTTGTATGCAGAACCAACTCATGAGCGGGTTATCATGCCGATACGGACTCCCTATGAGTTGGCAGCGAAGCCGATACGTGAGTTCGTCTCATCATAGACAGAGTAGTAGTGCTCTAAAAACTTCAGTCCAATGAGACAATTAACACCTGAAAGACCACCGGCACTAATCAAAGCGTAGTACTTTCCAGAAGCTACACCAAAGAACGAGTACTGGGCAGTAGGGATCAAATATTGATCGGGTGTGAGAGTATAAGTCGTAGAACCAAAAGTAACACCGAAGTTGGAGGTAGGCTTTGTAGTGAAACTCGCAAGACCAGATACGCTGTCGGTCCTTCCGCCGGATGCCGCAAGGAAAGCATTGTATGCTGAGTCTGGAATGTAGATCAAAGTAGTTCCGGTGTCCACAATACCAGTAGCAGATGATTGGAGTGTCACAGATCCGTAGGTAAACTTGGCAATGGAGATACCCCAGTGTCGCGCGGCAGCTCCAGTTTGAAGTTTCGGGAAGTAGGTCAGAGGCCCAGTATACTGAGAGGTATCGACACCGCCGAGAGTCAGCACTCCGTTGTCACTACTAGTATCCCTTCCAGACACGGATCTGAAGGAAACACCAAGAACCTCGGTCGTAATGGATCTTTGAGCCTTAAGGTTATTCATAAAGGTTGGAACAGTGCTTGTAGCAGCGACAGTATTAACGGTCAATCCGATGGGACCCAATCCCAAGATACCGTCAGTTCCTTGAAAGCCAGTCGCTGAAAAAGCAGCACCAATCGACTGAGACGTAACGGTGAGCCCACCGAAACTGACCTCGTCTATGTACTCTGTTCCAGAGAATGATCCGCTTCCATATCTGACAGTAACTGAGTTGCCGGTAGAAGTACCTGTAGCAGTCCTTTCGCAACGTTCCTGGGCACCACACCAAGTGGTCGAAGCTAAAGAATCAGCAGGTCCCATGGAGCTTCGATAAGGTTGGCAACTCACATCCTGTGTCAACAACAAGGTTCCAGATATTACCCCCAATCGAGACAGGGGCGAGATATCCCTGGATGATGTTTGTGACAACACCGGAGCCTACAAGACTGGTGTCCAACGATGTCAAACCGTTGATTGCAGCTATATGGTAGTAAGCCTCTATTTTGGGAGCTCGCATTGATCGTAACTTACCAATTCGACGTTGTCCTTGCTCGACAAGGCTCTTAACTGACGAAATGCTGATGTTTCGTCTCAAAGGGACACTAACTAAGTTCTTGGTCTCACGCTCGATTGGAGAAGCAGAGACCGAAAAAGAGATAGTAGCAACGGCTATAAGCGAAGTAGTGAACAACATGATATAAACTTGGCAGGAGGTGGTAGATAGAGTTGAGAGAAGTAAAGGAAGATGGGGTATAAGAGATGAAGGAGGAAAGTGCTCTATATATACATGAAAAAGAAAAAGCCAAGCATAAAGTCGTGATGATACTCAACGATAGTGTTCATGTCTTGGGTGAAATATTGGAGAGACATGCGGCAATAGGAAGTTTTCGAAGCATGCTTCCATTGCGCCATCGACCATGTGGACGCGATACATTCATGCAGAGGTATTTTGGTAATGAAGTATCACCTGCCATATGAGGGTATTCCCGCTCTTAATCCTGCATAGGTTGCCGCCGAAACTTAGTATCCTGCATGCACTTGATATACTTGTGCTAGGGATCATAGACTTTTGCTGTGTCACTATCAGCTCGAGCCTCGACATTCGCATGTGCCTGATGAATAATCGTCTTACTATAGAAGAGAAAATACCAAATCCACACTCAGGGTGGGGGTTTATTTATGCTGGTCACAAAGTAGTCTGTAAAATGTGAATGTGCATAGTAACGCAGTTTTGTGAGCCTGAGAACGCCCTGGATTAGGCCGCAGCATGGGTTTTGAGTAAATACTCACCTATAGGTAGCTATAGGTAGGTATATACCCAAGGGAAACTTCATACTATCCCCCCTCTAGTTTGAACGTCAAAAATTCAGCTATAGTAAGGGCGTAGGATTTAACCTTTAAACCAGAAGATATTAGTAGCCTATCCTAAAGCTACAGAGGGCATGATTAGGTTCAATCTTTAGGCTTACTACCAATGTCGAACTCTGTCTTGGATCTTCGGCGGCACCGACCACTAATTGTTAGATCCGAACCATAACTTTCCGACAGGTTGCCCCTTCTAGTTAGATACACCGAAACTTAAGAATATACTAAGAAATAAGATTTCATTTCGTATACAAAAAGTGTTTATGCTTTAAAGATAAGAATCGTCTGGATATGTCTTGGTTTTCGGTATGTCTTTGATTCCCGGCGTGCTCCACCTGGAAGCGTAGCTCTGCTGGAGTGTGGTGGTTTCGATCCAAGAACTAGGTCGGAAAAGGAAGGAGAGCATGCCGTTAGGAACGCGGTATCGCATGATCCACCTATCCTAAAGCTTAATCAAACGGATTCCTGGCTTTACACAGTCATGAAGATGATTCGCAATCTGAAGACGAGACCTATCTCATATCGCCGTAATAATTTTCGGACTGATGGAATTCCCTAGAATGCAAATAAGTTTACATCATATTCTTTCGAGTTCGATGGCGTTGAAACGAAGCCAACTACGCTATCTTATGTTTCTGCCAGTCTTTCGCACGAACACTGATGATTACTCACAAGCTGCGAGCGAGAGAAACAAGCTTGCTTGGATCTTGACAGGTTGTATAACAGGATAAGAGTTTTCGAAATCCGAAGGAACCAGACTTGTTGTTTTTTCATAGCTTCCACATAGAACCTACCTACCTTCTGAATGCAGAAAGGCGGCTTCGGAGAACACTACAAAATTCCAAACCTTGTATTAATCGTAGCCGAGGCTATATATCGCAATCGCCATGCACTAAAGCGTGATTCGATATCTTTCAAGAAGTCCGCATGTAGCATTTGCCTTTTACGTGGGTCCGAGCCTGTCCAAGTGGGGTTTTCCATAGGACTTTTGGTTGGAATTGATACTTGATGTAAACTCCGACGGAGAAAACGAGCATTGTTTAGCACAAAGCAAAGCTTGCTTATCTAAGAAGAAAGAACGCGATCTTTCGGGACTCTATGACGACCTCGAGTCCTAGCTTGCAACAACGCGGTAGAAATTGTAAGCTTGGAAAGTCGGTTTTTAACTTTCAGGGCACCTCAAATTTTTTTACACTTTGAAGATTGCATCAATCTAGAACGCTTGGGGTTTTCACGTGACAACGTGAAAAGTACCTCCGGTTTGATCAATTTCAGAACCTTGCCACTTTGAGCATCCAGAAAGTGTGGTCTGCGTGAGTCACGTATTTCGTGATATTATGATAGTGTTAGTGGTATTGATAGTGGCTGCGGAATCACGAAAATCTTCGGCTTTGATCTCGGAACTCCGAGAACTTTTGTTCGAGGACCTGAATGTTCCTGCGTTGTTCTGGCATTTTCATGATGAGATGACTATGAGAAGCTAGAAAAACGAGCTTGGTTGATTAGTGCTATAACTCACTATACGTATCAATGGGTTTCAAACCTAATGTGATGGATCCTGACCCTGATGTAAGACACTGACATAATCCGTTCATTAGTACGTCTTTCCCTTTCCACAATTAAATGCATAGGATAGCAATACAAACTCAGTGAACGGAAAGGTCCCCAATTGGCTGAATGATCCCCGAAGCAAGGAAGAGACGTCGAAGCTTAAAGTTAGTAGGTTCTATTGTAACAGCTAAATCTTCTCACTCTGCCCTCATGCTTCATTCCAATTTCCAATTTCTCTTGATCACTCAATCAAGTTGGAAAGCGACCGCAGCGACAGCAACTATCAATCTGGGTCCTAAATTAGACGATCACAATATAGGAAAGTCTTCGTATTTAGCTAGCAATTGAACTTCAAGTAGATAAATTGTTATCATAGTGTTCCTCTTATTCTTCATGAATACTATGTCGGCTAGCACAGAAAAGCAGTAAGCAGTATGAGCCCTCGGATTGCAAGGCGACGAAGTAGTAAACTGTTATGAGCTACGCCTACCTCATCGATTGGTGATGTTAAACATTCAAGACTTACAGCAAGGGACAAGAATGGACTTCTCTTGATGGTTTTAGTTATGGATGAGTGTTTCTTCAAAATTCAATCTAAGCCTCAGACTAGTAACGTGAGATGACTAACAGCTCGTCTCGATCATTTTTTTGCTTATTTCACTGAAGCTGTATTATGCTGGACTATTGTGACTCATCTATCATCCGTGCTTACGTCGAAGTTTACGAGGTTAGCCTTTTCCTTCTTCGCTTCGTCTGGGACGAAAATTGCTCGCTTCGATATAATAGAGAAGTACTATCAGAGTATACTTTTCATTATTTTAAAAAAATACTAAAAAAGTACATCTTTTACCTAATCTAATGTAATATAAGTCTCGTTCTCGTGGTCGGCTTATCAGGACTCGGATATCGATACTCGCTCTTATATCGTGTATCAACCCAAGCTCCTTCCTCTTAGGATCTAGTATAGCAGAATAACTACTAAAGCCCTAACTTTCCCTTATTTCTCTCTTCTACTTTCTTCCTTAAGCTTTCGATTTCATTTAACTTCGTTTAACTTCATAAGCGCTATATCTCCTGAATCTTCCTCTTAATCTCCGCTCGCCTTAGGATCTGTGATTTACTATAAGGCTAAGTACTAAATAGAAACTTCTATATATTATTATAAGAGGCGTTATATTTCTAATCGTGCTAGTATATAGCGTGAGTAGCAGGACGAAAATAGATAATATAAGTAGTAGAAAGCGGGAGAGAAAAGGTCTTAGTTAAAGACATGGACTTCAGATCCTCGAGGAGCTTAGTAGTTATAGTAATATATATAAAACTGAATTCTAGTATTAAAGGATCCTCGCCGAATATATTCTCTAAATCAAAAGAAATGAAAGTCGTTCTAAGCTATAAATACTTACTATAATCAGTTAGTAAACGATATATTAATAATATTAGAATTAAAATAAGAAAGAAAGAAAGAAATAAAAGAAAGAGCTTAATATTATATTACTTACGAAGATATCTATATCTTCTATAATATATCCCTCTTTGCCTCTAGCGCCCGCGGCTATATTCTTATCTATATATCTATCAGTAATATTAGTTCAGGAGTAATATAAGTGAAGAAGACTTATCCGGCTGATTATTATTTTTATTTTTTAATATATAAGAGGTATACTAAGCAGGAGAACCCTCCTTAAGTAGTATATATATGTATAACTAGTCGAAACCTAGAGCTATATAAACCTACCTCCTCGAGGCTTCCTTAAGTATCCGAGCTTATAATCCCTCTTTAAAAAGGAACTACTCTTAAGAGAGCGAGCTAGGGTACTCCTCCGAAACCCTAAGATTACGTATTACTCCTTTTAATTAGTCGTGATAAGATATCTAAATAGCGACTTGGAATATAAGCTCCGCTAAGTAATATAAAGTCGCTACTTACTTAGAAGAGAGAAGTATACTATTCTATCGAGGCATATTTAAACTCCTATTTCCTCTGCGCGCCTCTTATACCTTTATGCATACTTAAGTTACCTTATACCTAAAGGCTTATTTACTACCCGAATAAGGCGACTTATAAACCTTATAAAGAGTTCTCTCTTTTCGTATCTTAAAGCGCGCGGTAATTAGCGCTCGGTAATAGAATAATCATACCCTTAAGGAGTAGCAGATAAAATAAGATAATCGAGAAATATTAATATTGTTAAAAAAGAATAAGAAGCTAATATATTAATAGAAAAGGAATATTCGATCGATTTATAATAAGAGTAAGATATTAAAGGGGATCTATCTTCTAAAGGTAGTTTAATATCGAGAATATAAGTAGAAATCGTACGTATAAGATTATTATGAAAACTTTTCGTTCTTAAGGCCTCGAATCCTTCTATAGCTACCTCGAATACGAGAGCTCCTATTTACTACTTACTTAGAGTTAAATTATAATAGATATTACTACTTAAGGATTACGCAGAAGTAAGAGTTCGTCTTTCCCCTAGCGAAGAAGACCTATCGAATAAAGTATTCGCCTAATTAAACTATTATATATAATTATTATCTGAAATAATAAGATAATAAGAAGAAGACGAAAGAGCCGAAGTAAGAGTTATAGCTAAAGCTATAGTAGTAATAATAGAGAAGAAACTATATAGTATCCGAATAAAACCGCGACCTAAGATATTTATAAGGAGTCTAAGGTAACAATTCGTATTATATAGATAATTTTTATAATTATTAAGAAATAAAGCTATATCGAGATTAGTAGGATTTTTTCGGAGAGTAAAGCAAGTATCGATTCGTATAATATCGCGAGAGTCACGATTATCAATAGTATATTTCCGATCGTTAGCAGATTTAGAAATAGAATTATTCTAATACTTATCACGATAGGATCTTCGATTCTTCTAATTAGTATTATTACGTTATTTTATTAGAAATTAGTATAGATATAGCTATACTTAGAACTACTATTACTTAGCGTATACTATATACTTAGTAAACTATACTAAGTGCAGAGTTTTCCAGCTACTTATCTAGTACTAAGTATTATTAATAATTCTATTATGATAGTAGTTCTAAGTGCTTAGACGCCTGCTTTTATCTATCTATCACTTAAGATAAGTCTCTATTACTATACTACTATACTCTCTATATAATAAAGTATCTCTACTATTAAACCTCGCTACTTCTAAGAATAAAGTAGTTAAATAGTAATTAATCTAACTCTTATAGAGTAACTTCTTAAATAAGAGCTCTATATAAGTAAAGAATTAACTAGAAGAGAAGTATATAGCTACGTACTATTAAATCAGCTATATCTAGCTACTATTACTACTCAGAACTCTTAGAAGAAGGAGCATAAGAAGGCAGTATCGATTATTATAAACTCTCTCTCTATATAGGTATATACTAAGTATATCGATTAAATAGCGACTCTTAATCTATACACTATATAGAATGCTATTAAAGAAGAAGAAAGGAAGGTTATTATTAATAGAATCGAGCTATTAACTCTCCGGAAGGAGTTTATCCTTCTTACTTACGAACTATTAGAGTCGATAGTCGATGAGTATATAGCTCTCTTTTAGTAATACTATATAATAATAGCTTACTTGAATATTATATAATGAGAAAGATAGATACCAGGGCCTAAGTTCATTAGGTGTTATAAGTATCCCGGTATAACTAGTATCTAATTCAGTATAATATTAGACTAGTACTAGTATATATATATAAGGTACCTTATACTCTATATGTCTTCTTTTTCTTTCTTATCTTCTTATTTCCTGAGTAGTAAACTATATAAGATCGCTCTTAGCTTCTCTACTTATTTTATCTCTACTCGTATATTACTTTAAGACTTATATTATTATATTGAATAAGAAGATCGAGATAGCCGGAGATAGCTTAATATAATATCTTACTTATTAAGTTAGTTATTCGATAACTACTCGTATATAGCTAAAGTTCTAGAGTATAACGTTCCTGGTTCTGACTAGTACGCGATGTATAGGCTCGTCGGTTAGTATTAGCTATAAAGTAAAGTAAATAAGAAGTTCAGTTCTTAATTAGAATTAAGATATTATAAGTAAGTATTAATTACTATATGAATTTAAGTACGAAGCTTCTATCTAATAGCAGAAGTGCTAGTCTTATATAGAAACTTCGTTCCCTAATACTAGCTATATAAGACTATCTTGCAGAGCGTGCAAGCTCTCGCGATCTATCTAGCAGTCTAGTATATCATATGATCCTAGATCACTTATAGCTATAATATATAACTATATTAGTGCCTTTCCTCTAATAATACTAACTCTTTTCTAGTACTAAAACCAGTCTAGTATATACCACTAGGTAGTACTATTAGTATTCTAGTACTAAGACAGTCTTTGGTGCTAAGAACTAGGTCGGTTCGTAATACTATCCCCTTTCTGCCTTAGCGTATCCTTACGCTTAAGTATACCTAAGGAAATACCGATAACTACTTATAGCTATCTCCTTCTTTTATTATACCCCCTGAACGCTTAACTAAATAAGTCGATTATATTATACTTAAAAGATAAATAGAATTAAATAATAAAATTATAATATTATATATTAGATATAAAAAAGCGGAATATAAAGAGTATATATTACTTCGCGATCTTAAACTAACTAGATATAGTTATTACGCTGAGCTAAATAAATCCTATGATATTCGTATAAGGAACTAGATACTTATAGCTTCTAAATAGGAAAATCTAGATTCCTAAATCGAAAAATTAGAAGATAAGGAAAACTTAGCTATAGCTAAGTTCTATATATGAATTATAAGATTAAAGAAATAGAAATATTTCTTATATAAAAAGTAGTAGAAGATAATTATTATTAGTCTGAACTCGATAGCTAAGCTCGACACTCTTAAAGCTCTAAAAAAAGAAGAAAAAGAGAAATAAGAAAGGAAGGAGATACTTAATAATACTAAGTTAGTAAGCGCGGAACTCTCTAGTTCTAATATCCCTATCGATCTCTTATTCGACTTAATAATCGACTTTCCCTTCGATTCTATAGATTTACTTTAAGTAGATCTGGGTTTTTATTAATAGAAATTAGCTAGTAATACTAGATAGTAAAAGCTTAACTTAAGTTCTTATATATTTTCCGAATATAAGTAGTTCTTCTATTTTACTAAGTATCTAATAATATCTTATTTATACTAATAATCTAGTAGTTCCTTTATATTATATTCTATAAGTAAATTAATTAGTTTAGTATATATCTTCGGGGCTAGTAGTACTTCTAGTATTACTTTTTCTAATAAGGATATATAGAATATTAGGAATATCCTCTTTATTATAGCTAGTAGCTATAATTTATAATTCTAAGGTCCTTTAATATATTTAATTTTAAAAAGTCTAAGTTTCTTATAATCTAACTTATTACTTAGTCTTTATATATTAATATTTTTTTATAGAAAGTAAACCTTATCTTCCTTCTATAGTATTAGCTTCTAATTACGATTCTTATTATAATAATATATATTCTTCTCTATTATAAAATAGAGTTCTTCTGCGAGTTCCTTATAAAGGTCCTAGATATTCTAGACCTAGATATAAGCTATATTATTATCCTTAATAGTAATATTAGACTCTCTATAAGTAATAAATTTATAATTATAATTCAGAAAGAATAATATAACTTTTATTATTTCTATAGTCGAGCTATTATATACGAAGTCTATATGTAGTAGTAGTTCTATCTAATTATTTTATTAATAGTTAATATAATAATATAAGTATACTTTAACTACTTAGTTTATTCTTTTATTTCTTTTATTAATCTAAAGATAGAAAGCTATTAATAGTTTCTATTTAATCCTTAGGAACTCTATTAAAGTATTCTAGAACTTTAATATAATTAACTTATCTCGATCAGATATGATTTCTTCGGGTACTTATACTTAGAGACTACTTTCTTAAAGTATACTTATACTAAGTATTTAGCTATAAGAGTAGATAAGACTAGTACTAAGATTATATACTTAATAAGTCTTTCTATAATAATAAGTATTATATTAAAGCTAACTTCTATAACCGGGTCCCTCGATAGTAGTAATAGCTCTATAAAGTCCTATAATATCGATTTCTAAGATATTAGTAGTATTATTATTATAATTATCTACTTATAAGGTATATATTAGAAAGACTTATTTCTATCCATTATTATTGAATGAATCTAATATAAGATTCATTTGATTCCCTATACAACCTATTAGCGTGGATTTACCGAGGCCATAAGATTCATTTAATTAGATTCATTTATTAGGGTTACGTCCAAATAAGCTCGGGTAAAGCTCAAATTCGAGTATGAGTTAGCCTCAGCATATGCGACACCAGCCCCGTCGAAACTTCTACCAGAACCCCATTATCAAGTGAGTTCTACGAGGAGACAGTAGTCGTCGTCGATTTTTAATAAGGGAAGCAGATACACAGGCCAAGTCAGCTAAAATACAAGTCCCAAGTATAAAGTACGTATAAAAGTATAAAAGTATAAAAGCGGAGATTATAGCCAGCTATACTACGTATAGGTCCAGATCATAGGTGCCGAACGCGTGAGGGTTAGCATAACGCGTAAGAGCAGCAAGACGCGTAAAGAGGGTAAGAGAAGAGGAAGATTTCATTTAAACTATTCAAAGAAAGAGTCAAGTTATAGATCCATTTATTCATTTACTAGTATTTAAAGTAGTAGTATGCACCGTATACTAGTATGCCGTGTTACACAGCTAGATTTCCAACTATTTAAGCGGTTCCAATGGCTATAATATAACTAAGGAAGCACGAGAGCGGATTTCCAAAGAAGTAAACTAGATTAAAGGGTTAATTTTATATTAAGCAGAGTTAGATAAGTTACTAATCCCTGTCACTCTAACCCAGCCCCCGATTCCCGAATTAAGGAGACCCAGGACAGATAGAAAAGGGTGCCTATTTACCCCGTATCATTATATTAGTTACTAGCGTCAAGCTATCCAGAAATATTTCAGAGAATAGCATAATTAGGTAAATAAGAGGAAGAGAGGGCGTTAATATACCGGCTAAGAAGTATAAGTGCTATAGGTTTCAGTCTATTACTAGCAGTTTTTCCCCAAAGGTTCCGGTTCCGCATTTTTCGAGGTTCAAGCAGACGGATCCAGCCCCACTATACCGTCGGGAGACATCGGTTTAAAGGCTATTAAAAAACAGTTAAACTAGGAGATACAAGAAGCCGACAAGGAGCAGCGTCGTCAAATTAGTAAGCCCGAGGAATCCCGAGAGCCAAATCCATAGTTATATCGCATAGGTTAGATTGAGCATTCCGAAGGGTATATTCGGGAAGAATTACGAGGATTAGTTAGCCCTATTCAGGAGGATAAGCTAGAGTTAGACGTATTATACCGCGCATTTAACTAGTTAATTCAAGACGCATAATACTATTATATTCGGCAAGTAGTAGGGTTAGAGGTATTATTTAAAGCGAATAGAAAGGAAGTAGATAAAGAAGTCTAAATACCGTTTAATAGTTAGATAGATATCACTACTATCATATAATATACAGAGGTTTATAAGTAGTTGATATATTATATATTCCGGTCTAAAGGTATTAAGCCCGAGAAGCAGCCGGGATTTACGTGAACAGAGAGGCAGCAGATAGCTATTAACGATATATAGACAAACGTTAAGGAATTTATATAATAGAAAGAGGACTAGAAAGGGGATTTAGGACAAGGGGCCGAGGAGGAATCAGATAAGGAGATTAAGTAGATAGGCCGGATATAGCAGCAGCTTTTATAGTTATAGATTACGTTATTAAACCAGCTATTACAAGACGACAAGTATAAGAGTATATTAATTAGTAGGTTAGCTATTTTAGGAATACGGGAAGACGATAAGTAGTTAGATCCCGAGGATTATACGCCTAAATATTCGGCCGTAATCAAGTTAGCCCGGTTAATAGTAGTGCAAGAGGCGTACGAGCGGCGACAGGAAGCTATTACACGATACGAAGAGCGTAGTTTACGTCCCGAGGTCGCTAGGGAGAGAGCGTTAAGCTATTACGTTTTAACCCGGGGTTTAGTTCGTTCGTTCATAACTATAGCCCATGATAGTAAAGATCCTAAGCCTATATAGTAGTTATACTATAGTCGGTCGTACAGTTTCAAAATTCGGTATATTACTACGGCCGATAAGAAGATCTAGTAGATTAAGGATAATATTTTATATCCTAAGATCCGGTTTAGTATAAGCTAATTCCGGGGTATAATTCATAAGTTAGTTAGGGAGGTAAGAGAGGAGTTATTTGAGAAGTTAATAGTAGTTATAATAAGTAGAGACGGAGAAGTAGATATGAAGCAGGTACTACTAATCTATTGGGATAGCATAGTAGACTAGCCGTCCGAGACCCGGGTAGGGTAGTCGTTTTTAGACGATAAGCGGAATCAGTTCGTAGCATGCAAGTAGTAGTAGTTATACGAGAGGATATATAAGGAGGAGCAGTTAAGAGGGCAGTTCATGGATAGTGCGGGGAGGTTGAAAAGGGAAGCTATAGCCGCGTATCAGCGCTACGTGGAGCAGTTCCAGGAGTTATTATAAGTTTTAATACATTTATACAGTAGTTAGCCAGCCCGAGCCCCGGAGTTATTAGGAATACAGTAGACGAACACAGCGTACGGTAGCATACGGAACATTTTCATTAAGGAGGGTTTAGTTACGTTCGTAGCCACGTATTATAAGGGGTATCAGAGCAGTAGAAATATCAAGATCGTGCACTAGTATTTACTAAGAGAGGTTAGAGAGTTATTAGTATATTATTTATAGTTAGTATTACCGTTTTAGGATAAGTTATAGTTCTAGGCGATAGGGAAACCGAGCCGCTGTCTATTCTTATAGGGAGATAGTCAGAAGAAGGAGCACCAGCAGTAGATAGGCCTTAAGCGGAAGCAGCAGAAATCCAGGCAAAGTAATAACATTTCCAGAGAGCAGGAGAGCGATAATAAAGGAGACAAGGGCGAGAACGAGTACCAGAGGGGGCATAAGAGGTTATTAGCTTAATAGTAGTCCTATTCGTGGACATCCGAACGCGCCCGGAAGATTTTAAAGGAAACCGGGTTACGATTCATAAGTATAGATAAGTTTAGTATTACTAGTTACTGCTAGATTACTATTACTATATCACGCCGGTATTATCGCGAAGACCGATTTAAGGACGAGAAGACGAAGTTAGAAGAGAGTAATAATAGATAGGATAAAGATAATACGGATAAGGACGATCCATAGGATTTACAAGCTAGTCACAGGACCTATATTACAGGTATAATTTATACCCGGGAGTTAATAGAAGGGGATAATTCTATTATTAACTGCCGTGAGAAGTTCCGCCGCGTTAGCTACGTCTAGTATTATTTCTTAGGGTTTCTATCCGCATATTAAGGCATTAGAATAAGTAGGAAAGCTAAGAGAAAGCGGCAGGTATATAAAGAAGAGATAGAAAATATATAAAGGGCCCGGTAGAAGCGATTACGGGGTATTAATATCTATACGGAGTTAGAGAAAATATTAGGGAGCGAGGCCCAGTTCCGTGGATTACAAGAGCCCGTGTTAGAAGCTATCATAAAGCACTAGAGCCCTATCTTAGGCGTGATAGCAATAAGAGTTAGGAAGATATTATTATTCTAGTTACTAGCGAAGAGTATACATTCCGGCACTACTATTATTATCAGCCTATTAGTTTTATTACAAGAGTATATAGTAGAGCGATATCAGCAATTCGGCATTTCATATATGAAATAGGATCCCCGGTAATACTATTCCCCCCGCTAGATTATTATCGTCACCCCGGAGTTAGCGGTCAGTAAGATATTTTAGACATTCTTAGACCGGTTACAAGGGTTATATCAGTTAGACCGGTTTATATTCGATAAATATTATACAGTTCTCGATAGCACCCCCGAATTCCGTCCGAAGATACGGCGATTAGGCGAGTTAGTAGAAAGAGGAGTGCAGATAGTTTATTTAATAGCGATATTACTACCATATACCGAGCCCGAATTCATAAATATTATAAAGATCCGGGCCGAAGATATTCATATATTCCGCGCGTCCACCAGCCGTCCTAATATTACGTATTCCGCGGTTAAGTATAAAGAGGATAAGTTTAGGAGAGGGGATATTATAGCTATTTATAAGTTAGTAGAAGAGAAGTTAGAAGAATACGCCGTACCCGCTAAAATCATTATATATAGCAGTAGTATTATTACTACCTAGGAGGTGAGCTGTGCATTAGATTACTACGTATATTACTAAGATATTAGTAATACCGCAGTTAAAGATAAGATCCGGAAGGCGTGGGAGAATTCAGATGGACGTGTTATTATTACTACTAATACATTTGGATTAGGTATTAACCGGCCCGATGTTCGGGTAGTGATTCATATAGGGCCTATTTACTAGATGCGGAATTATAGTCAAGAGAGTAGACGAGGCGGGCGGGATAAGTTAAGGAGTTAAGCTATTATTATAATACCTGTTAGAAAGCAAGAGGTATTATAAAAGTCGCATAAGTAAGTATAAAGACAACTGCTTAAGTTTCATATTCCTATAACAGCGAAAGAGAAGGAGAGGATTAAGAGGCAAAAGGTTACGCGATTCATAAGTAGTGCTAAGTGCCGGCGGATTTATTTAGATCACGAGATAGATAAGCGGATTAATCGGGAGAGGTATAAGGACAAGGAAGAGCGTTACGATATGTATTACAGGAGTGATACTACGATAGAAGAATTAGAGGCGAAGCAGCAGAAGCCCGGAAGGAGTAAGAGAAGCAGGGCCGGTCGATAGATAGCGCTATTGATATCCCATCTAGCTGCGTTCGAGTGGCCAGCGTCCCTATTAACGGATTAGACCGTAGCTATAGTCCATTTCCCAGTTTACCCCTAGTATATTCACGGAGCCGCACGGTAAGATTTAATCAAGGGTTTGCGGCCGATCCGCTCTATCTAGCAGAACGAGACGAGTTCTAATCCTAACAGATACAGCGGCAATAGTAACAATTGCAAGTTCAAGCATATTATCAGCAAGAAAGCCATGACGTATGGAGGTTAGAAAATCGATTAGATATATAAGTTAGTAAGTATCTATTATATTACGTTCGGAAGTATGGCGGCTGTCCGGTTGATATCCGGCATACATTTGAAGAGTACATAGATAAGGAGCATGAATTAGTTTGCAAAGAAGTCCAGGCATTATAAAGCGTTCATTTCCAAGCATATACTAGTTATTATAATTACAGAGTTACCCAGTAGATTTATATACAATAGGAGGCGATTTACAAGGAGGATCGGAAGTTTCAGCAGATTCCGGGGGGGGTATATCAATACGCAGGAATTATCCGACTAGCTATCGCCGCGATTTTAGTTACAGAGCTATCGGAAGTATTAGATAAAGAGGTTTAGTCATATATACGCGCGAGGGGTATTTAGGGATTAGATAAGTAGTTAGACCGGGAGGAAGAAGCGGAAGTTAAGAAAGGAATATTAAGATAGTTTAGCGAGAAAGTTATTTAGGGGACTATAGAAGCCAGTGTTTTACTACAGGTATTTTATCAGTTACCGGTTAAGTTAGAAGAGTAGAAAAGAGTTAGAAGAGTAGAACAGGGTTTAAAGGAATAGGTATATCGATAAGCCGATCAAAATCAAGAGGTTTTTCAAGAAAGGAGACAGTATAGTAGTTTTTGAAAGGTATTAATTAAAGAGTTAAGGATCAGGGCCGAAGCCGTGAGCGCGGAGCACGAGAGAAGGACCGGATAATAAGGGTTTATAATAGTTAAAAGAGGGGAGGATAGTCAGAGAAGGAAGTAGTATTTAAATAAATAGAGTTAGTTATAATAAAAAGAGAAAGAAGTAAGGAACAATTGATAAACGAGTAAAAAGAATAAGGGTTAGAAATAAAACGAACGGGAGATAGAAAATATAATTAAGAAGAAAGGAAAAGAGATAGGGAAATGGTTCGAGTTTCAAAAAAAAGTAAAAATTAAGGGTCAGGGTTAGGGTTTAAGGGTTAGGTTATATTGAATCTAACTACGCTATCTTGCTACAGG
>FJUX01000070.1:1515-14668 GCA_900074905.1 Rhynchosporium agropyri
AACCTCGGCTAATCTTAGCTAAATAAATATAAATTATACTTATTTCTATCTCCTTTATTTAGAAGTATTATTAAATATCTGTTTTAAATATTATTAATTATATAACTTAACTATAGGTTATTAATCACGTAGGTAGGTAATTCCTGTTGCCCCGCGAAAAAACAGCGAAAAAAGCTGAATGAGACATGTGGTCGTTATGAGCTATCATAGAATACACTCGGAGCGGGGTCAATTACTACCCAGCTGAAGAAGAGAACCGAGCTGTCACTGCGTGACTGCTACCCGTCACATTTTTCTTCAACCAAATGTCTCAAAGTACCGTCTCAGTCACACCCCGCGTTCACTTTATCTCCGGCTAGATAATAAGCAAGCAGACAACTTTAGTGGGCAAAGCATTCCTACCAAGCGCCAGCGCCGACCTATCTCAACAAAGAACTGAACACGACAGAATTCCCAAGATGTGATATTTCAGTACATCGTTCCATTTACCATGCTCCCACATTCGACTTACGAGTCGCAGAATTCTGGGGAGCGTCGAGTGGCTGATTCTGCGAACTTCCTTGGAACGGCATAACGGCTATGTGCTTGCTTGCTGGCTGGTGCTGCAGCCATGCAGCTTTCCACCTCGGCCCGCCACCTCCACAGTCTATTTGATTCCAATGCATTGCTTCGTTGCTTTTTCGCTTCTCTTGCTTCCACTCCTTGATATCATAATACATCGTATTCCTATTCCCTCAACTCGGTTCCTAGAAAGCAGACAGGCGAGCAGAGAGGCAAGCAGAATACGCATGCATACGCAACAAGCCGTGTGGAAACAGCGGTGAGGCTGCAATTTTCCCATTCTCATTCGCCAGAAGCAGAACATCTGTGTCTTCGGCTTACCACGTGTATTCATCCTCCTGTGTTCGACACGTCAGATATCAAGCTATCCAAAATTGCATTATCTTGCAGTTGTATCCTCGAGTAGATGCTCTTATTATGCACCTTTCCGGTCGTGAAAAGAAGAAAGTCAAGCCAGCCATGCGAGGTTTTGACGTGGAGAGGATCCAGAAGTCCAAGCCACATCCCCAGATGTCAGCTTTGCAGCTCTTCGGCCTTTTCTCCTATTCTGGAAACTATGAGCGATTGGTGGTTGGGATTCTCTGGCTCATAGTTTCATGGCATCGCATTGGAACGACAGAATCAGGTAAAAGGCTTCGTAATCTGGGTAATGGCTACCTGGCTAGAAAAAGGAAGTCAAGGCAGATCCGTTTGTTGTTTGCTAAGCTACTGTGTGTGTATACACTCGTTGCTACGATTTCCGTCGAGGGCGGGAAGTTGTTGACGCCGTGTTTGTCCAGAATGTCGCGAATAGCGAGGCTAGCTCGGATAGCCAAGCTATCGGCGATAACGCGGGTATTACACGTATCGAAAATAGCTCTTCCCCATGCTAGGCAGAAAATTATTCCCTTGATTTCATAATGTAGAAAAATCCTCAGTATGAGTTATTATGGTACTATCTCATTTTTGATGTAAAGCACATTACAGCATCCAAGCCAAATCCTAAGGTCGGAGCCCACTCAATCAATTCTCCCAAACAGGAATGCAAATCTCGCCAAACGACTCGCTTGGAAAAATGGGGTATCGAATAATAACAACGCCAACCAGAATCAAAGATATTGCCAACCACAAGTCAAGCCCTTGAACAATCTCATCTGCGGCCCTTTTGGACTCTTCTTCCCCTTCGGCTCCACTACAACCAACACCTCTGGCCGCCCGAGGACTTTCTCCAAGAACAGGCCTCACACCCTGCGGATTCCAGAAAACATCTTCCGGATCCATAACCCCCTTAACCAACTCCAGTTTCTTCAAATAATCCCCCTAATATAACTCCTGCGCATCCGTTGCGTGACCGCGGATTCGTGGACAGGTGGGCCATGGCTCTGTCACCAGCGTTAACTGAACGTTTCATCATTTCTCCGAGGAGTGTTCCTCCTTCAACAATGGCGCGATGTGTTTCGCGGTCCATGTAATAATTGTTGGAATTGTTTCAAGTCAATGACTGCTGAACCGCCCCGAAGACCTATATCATATCTATTTAGCCATACGTCTCCTTCATAAACGCATCTTGCTGGACATACATGAAAGAGAACAGTGAAGACGAACAAACAATGATTCGCATACCCGTGCCCTCTAGACCTCTTCCGAACTTGACGCTCATTACCCACCGCACCCCGCGCCACGCTTGCGACCTGCTCCTTAGTCCTCGGATACGTAAATGCCGCCAGCGACACGTCGACATCCAGATTATACCGCTGCGCACCCCATGACTTAAAAGGCAGATCTCCTGGGGAAGCGTATAGATTTGTATCGTGGTTCAAAGCGGCTCTACTGGCTTTTGTGATCGCGCTAGGGTTTGAACCCATTTGATTTGCGAATGGAGTAGGATACTGAGATGGGTTTCTTGATAAGCGAGAGAGTTAAGTAGGAAGTAAAAAACATGGGTTTGGAACTTGAGGAGGGATTGCCTCTCTCGTTCCTACTCGGCTGCGCGTACAGGAGGGAGAAACAAAAATGAATAAAGCAAGGGGAGGTCAATCGTTTGCCCCCATGGCAGAGGCTTGAGATTGAGAGCTTGGGATGGACATTGGTTTCTCCTCTAATTGTTTTCCACCACTGATGACTAGAGAAACGTATTTCGCTCGTCCGAGGCTATTCTGAAAGGCAGCATGGGTAATGCGTGTCTGGCGGCCCTGGATAGAGCGAATTTTTTATTTCGCTTGAGAAGCTTTTGTGCGAACGTGGTGTTACTGAAAGCAGCAAATACGCTTTGTGCTGGGAGAATTTCGTCTATGGGAGGACGTTGGATGTTACATCTTTGCATACATTAAACGTTCAAGCATTTGCTATCTTTGCATCTGCCTAGCTCTGCTTATTGAAGTGTTCGTTCTGACATTTCCTATCGCTGAAAACGTCAAGTACCTTAGGCTATAGAGAAGAAATGCGAGATCTATAAGGAAGACAGCATTGATATACCTGTACTCTTGTCAGCTGGTAAATTGTTTCGTGGAACAGTACCGCGAATTTGTCGTGAACCGTAATTCCAGATTATTAGTTGTCTTGTCTGCTTAGAGTTTATTGAGCATTTCATCTAGCGAGCTTTAAGTGGGGTTGAACACATAAGCGAGTTCGTTTGTCAACAAGCCAAAGACCGAGGGTGGACTATTCAGTTCCGGCGAGGCAATGCTCCGCCGGATATGTATTTGTGAACCATAATACAACTATCATCAGATCTTTGCCGTAGAATTTGCTACCTGGGAACTGATTACGCGTTGCTGAATTGTTACTTCTAGTAGTGTCCCGTGACATCTTCGTGGCTTTAGAATCAGGTTGCGATACTGAAATGTAGCCAAATTCTTCGTTTGCAGTGGGTATACGTGGTATCTTACAGTGGTCATTCACCAATTTCCATCCTGAAGGTCAAGCTGGCAATTGCTACTATGGGAATGGCTTCTCATGAAGTGCTGAACTGCTTTAACCCGTATGCTTTCAGGTAATAAATCGTAGTAGCCAGCCTACAAGATGTTCCTGATATCCGGGCATTTTTAAGATGCCCGTTCAATCACGAGAGCCATGGTGAGATTTTTCCAGTGGTGTCCGATGGAGTAAGCTCCTGTAAGATTAACGGCCCACCGTTAATGATTGGGGCTATTTGCGAGAATATAGCAGTCTAATTTCAACACCTATGCCAATATATGATCTCGTTCATATTATGGAGTGCTAGACAAGATTGCCAAAACGTGCACGTATTCGCATCAGATTTGTTCGCTGAGCATAGAGGATTTCTTGCGTGGTAGGGACAGATGTTGATTCTCTAGTATTTGATTCTGCTTTAGGTTCAGTGCGTTGCTTGATGATTTGCTGGATATTGTATCCCTGTCTGGCTTCTATAAGACGAGAAAATTCCTCGATATTCTCTCACATTTATATAAAAAAAAATTGACAGCGAGTCGTGTCCAATACAGTCAGTCCTATTGCTGTAAGTGAGCTTAACAAGGCTAGCTCACTGCACTTACTCAGATCACCTAAAGTTTCTATCAGAAAGGCACGAATGAATCACTATGGACTGGGGATTCACTTACTTTAAAAGCCATTCACGAGAAGAACCGCTCGAATTCCCACCAAATACCCCTCTCCAGCTACGAATACCTTACTTATTCCCAACCTCATCCCCTGCCTAAACCCAACAACCAAACATCCAATCAACCAACCAAGAACCATACAGCCATATCTCCGCGACCATGCAAGCCCCAACCCTCACCACACTCCTTGCTCCCCCTCACCTACCTCAGCCTCATAGCTTGTCGCCCAAGGCTCTCCCGTCTTCTCTCCCGTCTCTCCGCCCAGATCGCCTCCTCCAACATCTCAGCAATCACACTTATTTTTTTCCGGACACGACTGCATATTTCCCGGTGAATACAACTGTAACCGTCGTGTGGAAGCAATCGCACGTCCATCTCCCCTCCGGCACCACCACACCAGTCCCGATGAATCCAAGAGAACCAAAAGATTGTCAGCCAGGAGATTGCTGACCGAGTTTCTTTCCATTTATCTGTAGACACTCTGCGATATCAACCATCGCGCTGTCTTCGTCGCATTCTGTGGCCCGGGTCAGGCATGTCATTATGTTGGAGATGTTCCGTATCGTTGGTAGATGTGAGTTTTTTGCCCTTTGGAATCTCATTTCTACGCACCCTACCCACCCTATCTAAAACCCAGCTCACCACATAATTTCCGCGTTCCTCATACCCTCACCACACACACCACGACTCACAACAACCGCCAACTCCATCTCAAGAAGCTAATCTCATTTCCAACCCACCTGCAGGACGACAATTCCTGACCGTGGAGTAGAGGATATCAGGAACGTGCATGCATGGTACGCAATCTCAGGTAGTGAGTGCTATGTTTTCGATCGCGGGTTCAGTTTGACAAGCATCAGACTTACTCGCAGATCTCAGAATAGCATTGTATTTTTCATGACGCAGAGCATAAATGAACCTTTCTGTGATTTCTTCTGTTCCATGTGCATGTGGGATGTATGATTCCATCGACCTGACTTAAAGAAATTGAAGGGCTAGCAATCGGGTGACACTTTTACTCTATCAGTGTAAATAACGTAGAGTTTAGTAAGTGGCAGTGAAATTAACATGGTTCAGCGGCTGAGTCTAGTGAGTTGAGTGATTTAATATACGTACGTGTATTTGCCCTTTCAGTCGAGTTGAGCCCTGACCTGAATAGAATCTTCTCCACTCGTCTCTTACATTGGTGAGTGATGATTTCGGCTTGAGTTATATCATTCATCCAGTCCTGATCAGGAGATTGAAGAACGACATCGCAGTTTGAAATAGGGTGTGGTCAAGGATGCATACTCCAAGAGAAGAACAGGGAGCGACAAGTCGAAGTCAAAATTCCCATCTACTCTATGCTCTATATAAACACATCTCCCCATACCTTGCATCCATAACGTACATACAATACAGCACTCCTTGATTTTTTACTCCACCTCTAAAAGTTCACACCCGCATCCATAAGGCCGTCCTCTGAATCTCGCCCACGACTCCATTCCCAGCCAAAGTCCACTTCTCCGTAACATTCTCCTCATCAACCTTACTCCTCAACACCCCGCTCTTAGCCCAATACTCCATCAAACCCCTCGCCTCTTTCTTACTCAATCCTTTAAGCCGCAGCACATCAACACTAGCAAGCGCCTTATCCACTCTTACATCATAGTTCTTCTCAAACGGATCTCTGGGCGTGACATCCGTACCTGCTTTTCGATCTTCGGATTGCTTGATAGCGAGATTCAAAGATTTTGATACCGGTGCGTGACTTTTATTGGTGGCTGCTAGAACGGCGCCGCCGTTAGGGAGCCTGCTAGAGCCGGAGAGGTGGTCGATGAAATGCTTGATGATGACGAGGTCGTGCGAGTGGATGAGGGAGAAGTCTGGGGCGCGGTAGAGGGAGTTTTGCATCGTGAAGCTGACGCCATCGAGACACATGAGGATAGGTGGACGACCTTTGAGAGTGAGTTCTGACCACAAGGCTTGGAAGATAGGCCAGGCGATGTCGGGATCTCGAGCGCCTAGTTCGCAGAGCCTGAATAGGGATATGTCGGTAGAGATGGGGATGGGAAGGTTGTGTTCTTGGGCCACATTTAGGTCGGCTAGAACGATGCTATTGGCTTTGCCAATTTGGTTTAATAAGTTGGCGATATATGTGTTTTGGGTGTAGAGGGGTGGGTCTGTGCCTGGTACGGCGGCATATTCTGTTACGGCGTTTGTGACTTCTTGAGCTGTGGTTGACATCAGTCGCTGTTACATGATCAAAGGGACAATAAACATACCTTCAGGAATATTGACCACAACCCATCCTTTCACAAAGACCGAAGCCATAGCACTTAACAACATCAAACTCTTTCCTGTCCCTTGCGCTCCGTCAACGACCAGCCTGACAGTCTCCCTCCTCTCACCCGCATCCATCAACATCCTATTCAGCACCGCTGTCTCCTCTCTGATCAAAAGAGCCGGTCTCCTGAAAATCCCCCAACCCTGCGTCGTCTTGAACGCCTCGACCGCTCTCAAAGAATCTACCGTAACACCATTCAAACCTACAACCTTCCCAACATAACTTCTATCACCACTTCCAAGCACAGCCGCAGCCAACGACTCGGGTTTTTTTGTCCCCTCACCGTTTTGATCCGCAATCTCATCAACCATCCTCCCATCCAAATCCTTTAAGTTCAAAACCTCAAGCGCATTCGTATTACTCAGAACAATCCTCTTCCTTATAGCTTTACGTTCTCCACTCGCGGGCGGCTTGCCGGTCTTCACAAATGCCTTCTTCTTAAGCCGCAACGTCGTCGCTCCCTTCGATTTCGCTATGACCTTTCCCGGTTTGACGGATTTCTTAGGAGGCGTAGCATCCCTCTTCGCCGACGTTGAGAATCTTGCCGCATTGCTTGCTGCTGCTATGAAAGTCGTCGATGTGGTTGGGTTGGCTAGTCGTATTACCAAGGGCGAAGAAGAAGCCAATGGATTCGTAGGCCGTGAAAGACATTTCCAGCATTGAGTAGACGCCATTCTGAGCGTATACAAGCGTGATATGTGAGCTCAATTGGTGCTCAAGGAGCTGTATCCCATATACACAACACATCCAAAGCCAATCCGAGATCAAGAAATTGTAGCTAGACTATGACGCTAAAAAGCGGCCGCTTGAAATACAGCTCCACCAAAAAGTCCTGCGACCATTTTTCTTATCCGCGTGCTTAAGAGCTTCAATTTTGCGACAATCAACTAAAACCACCTTTCCATCTTCTCGACTAGAAAAAAACGAAGTTCCGATCAAGATGTCGACTCCTGCCGCGAAACTGCAAGTTGTAGTCAACAAGCCCACACCATATACCTTCGACCTCGGCCTCTTACTCGCCTCAGACCCGAACCCATTGCTCCTCACGACTCCCGAGAATCTCGAGGACGATCTCGCAGCCACAGCAAGAGATGGCGCACAAGCATTGCTGAACCAGTTGCTCGGTACATGTCCGATCCAGAGCACGCCTGCCGGGGTACTGTTATCGTTGCCGGAGATAGAGACCAGACTACCTAGAGAGAAGGTACGTTGAATTTCCACAGCATTTGAAACTCAAGAAACACTCGCTAACCTCTCTCTCTCTTCCTTTTCAGCCGCTTCCCCCACCCAAACTCCAAACCACATGGGAGAAATTCGCTCTCAAGAAAGGCATTAAAGCCAAGACGGCCGAGCAGCGCAAGAAGATGGTCTACGACGAAGCGACCGGTGAATGGGTGCCCAAATGGGGTTACAAAGGCGCCAACAAGAAAGGCGAAGATGCTTGGATCGTGGAAGTGGACGAGAAGAAGGAGAGGGAGAGGAAAGAGGGCACTACGGTGCAGGGTGATAGTAGGAGGGCGAGGGTGGAGAGGGTTAAGCGTGGAGAGAGGCTGCAGAGGAAGAATCAGAGGAAGGAGAGGATCCCGGGCTCGTCGAAGTGAGGGCTGTGTTAAGACTTGGGAAGATTTTACGTGCTTGCTTACTGGCATTGTCTGGCGTTGGCGGATGGTTTGGTATGGCTGGTTGGCGTTTGTCAGGGTCTGGTAGGATGGCTCAACATAGCTATCGAGGGAAAAGTACTAGAATCGGACATGAGAAACTCAATAAACCTCTGATCCTAAATTTTTGCGAGCTTACGCACTCACATCACCAGTGCATTGAGTGCTCGTGAACCATTTCCAAACTCCCGAAGTCTATCAAGACAATGTTAAACACCAGCTGATTTGAAATCACGAAATTGGTTTACCACCTTTACTCAAGTAATCATAGAAAGTCAATAGATATCATAAGACTTTGATAAACATAGCTTCACCGGTCGTGAGCGAAAGCAGAGCGGTCTCATTGGTCACTGAGCCTGAGAGTCACCCGTTAAAGCACATTAAGATCGGTCGCTCGAAAAGGGAGAAGTTATTAGTTCGCTGATTTATCTTGATCATATATTCATTCATCTGACAGCAGGACGCTGCCTACGATTCGGACTGCCATGCAAAACTTCCATCCATTCATTCATCCATTGCCTGAAAATCACATCCATAATCGTAGTACTCTTACACATGACCTAGCAACGAGCCAGTCAGAATTTTGCTCCATTCCCAGCAAATTTTTTGCGGTGAACAGCCCCTTCCATACGCAATGCTCTATCCAAAAGGGGAAGAGAAAGGGAAAGCGGCAGGCAGTAATCCAATCTAAATCCCCTCCAAATCTCCCCACGAAACCATTACATCCATCCGACCACTGACCCCTCCCTTCCCGCAACCATGCCAAAACAGAAACACCCGTAAAATGCTGGTTCCTCCCGTTTTCTCATAAAAGGGCATAGAGAAAGAAAACAGCGATGCGAAAGTGTTAGCGAAAGGAGAATTCAAAGTCAATATGCCACCATCCATTTGTGGAAACGCTAGGGTATTAGACAGACTCAATTTGAGGCAAAAGAGAATCGTAAAAAGAACAAGGCAGATGAAAGAAAACAAGCTTCAAATTTGGGAGCGGTCCACGATGAAAAGCTTGCTTCGAGATGCCAAGATTCGAGAAGAGGCCGGGAATCCGTTGAGCGAATGCTGCTTTCCCACAGAGAATATGGCTCGCAGCTTGTCGAATCGTGACCCGCCTGTGTCCCATTCGTTTGGCTGAAAGTCTTTGCTCGTAAGCAGCAGGGACAGCCGTATGCTGGGCAATCTTCAGTAGTCGCCCGTTTTCCATACTTTTTTGAGGGCAGGTTATCGAAAGCCAGGTCCGGTTTCCTAGAATCCAATAGGGCTCAGAGGCTTGATAGGGCTAAGGGGTCGCATATCATTGCTTCTCCTCGGCGGAGTACGCTCCTGGACAACCGTCAAAGTGGTGTTGACGGCCCCAACGCTGTTGGCCTGGGACTGAAGCTTCTTGTTCTGACTGGGCACATTCTTGCCTGCCTGATCAATGCTGACACTGCTTGGCTTGCTGCTGTCTGAGCTCGAGACATTTCGCTCATCATGGCTCTCGACGGCGGTGCTGCTTCGACCCTCCGCGCTTGATGGGACGACCATGTCGAATAGCATATACTCCTGCTCCACATAGTATTGTTCAGTCTTACAGCCCTTCCAGCATTCCCTCCAATTGCAGACCAGAAATTTGAAGCAGTAAGCGTCGATCTTCATGCACGGTTGAAAGCAGATACACAGGTTGCGGAAATCCATCTTGTTCTTTTTCGAGTGGGCGAGGAGAAGCGAGAGATGGCAGGTAATCGCGAATAGTAGGTAATAGTTGAAGGGTGATAAGTTCGAGAGCTCATCGATCAGCAGTTGTGGGACCTCCTCCTGTCCTCCAGCTTCGCGAGCAACGCGATCTTGGGATGCCTTTGGAAACAATTCGTCTGGCAATTCGCGCAGCCAAGCCTTGAGCATAGAACCAATGATGTTGATATCGTAGAGATCGTCTTGTTCGAATAGATCAATATCATATTCTGAATATAAACGTCAGTATTCCCATTACGTACGTGAGCTTGAGACTTACCCTCGTCGAATCTTCTCTGCCACTTCTTGATCTGTGGGCCACTGCCTGGAACTCTGTACAAGCCCTCCACGTCACTGCCTTTGTAGTTCAGATAGTCTATTGCTCTCCAAGGGAATGCTGGCATCCAGAACTCGGTCTTGTCCCTAGAATCCTCCAACTTCTTCGATATCCGGGTCAGGCGCGTCTGCTCCATGAGGGGTAGACAGAGCACCTTGATTTGGTAGTGCTCATCATCAACGACAGGTTCCTTCTCGTTCGTACTCCCACTTCTGCCACTCTTGCCAAACAGCCCCTTGCTCAGTGCTCCAGCGCCTTTGGTTGCAGAACTCTTCAGGTTATTCAAGAATGTATGCCCACCACCTTCCCGGAATGAGCCAGAGAAGGATGGCTGTGATCGGCCAAGATTGTCCCTTGGTTCCTTCATTTGTGGCTTGCTCTGCTCTCGTAGCTTACTACTCTCCTTCAATTTCGGTGCGTCTCGTGGTGCCGAGGGTTGCCTGTCTTCGGAACGCTGTCGCACGGTGGAGCTCATCATGGATCTGAATGATCTACTATCGCTCTGTTCGGGGGCTGGAGGGGTGGCCTTTGCGGGATTGTCTTGTGAAAGAGACTGTGGTTGCGATTGTGGTTGTATTGGTTGTTGTATTTGTACCTTTTCTCCCTCTTCAAATTGGTTCGTAGGTGAAAGCTCGCGAGGTGAATGCTCGTCGCGTACGGATTTACTTCGAGATAAGATACTGAATGCCTTCGGCTTATTCTTTTTTAGGGTGCCGGCAGAATTAGGTGTCGAGTCACCATTCGAATCAAGAGATACGTCTGAATTTGATGGCCCACCAACTGCTCTCCTGGCAATCGATCGATCGAGACTCGATTCTGTTCGCAGAAGACTGCGATCAGTAATGCCCGCTCTACTGTCCGAGGAACCTGAAATGGGTGAAGTCTTACCGGTTCTAGTGTGGTCTTTCGACGAAACTCTCCCAGGCATACTAGGCCTGCCGTCTCTAGACATTCTGTCGTCGTAGCTGGGATTTGAGCTGTGCTGCAGACGATTTGCCTTATAATTTGAAAAGAAGCCGCTGCGGGCCGGTCGTTCTTTCTTTTGTTGCTGGTGCTGCTGCGGCTCTGTTCCAGATATTGCGGACAAGGAAGGTGTGGTCTGCGAGGTTGAAAGGGCGGTGATTCGCTGTTGCGATTCGGCTGCTTGCATAGACGGAAGCTCGCTTTGTGTCTTCTTGTTACTATTGAATCTAAAATGAGATATTGGTGACTTTGGACTGAGAGGCGACCTGGGGCTGCCTATGAAATCGGGGTCGTCGTCAATATCAGCGAGGTTCGCAGCATTGGGCAGCGTCAGCGGCTGTGGGACTTTGCGAGCCATGTCTGATCTCGGCCCCTGGACTCAGAGGCACGAATTTCCCTCCGATTGTAGACAGGACAGGGCAGGCAGGCGGTTGCCGGAGGTCGCAGGTGTCTCGAGTGCGAGCGCACAGCCTGAACGTGTCACAACTCCAAAGATAGAAAGAAGTAAGCGTTGAACAGGGAGCTTCCCAGCGGCGGAAATGGCTCTACTATGTATGTATGGCCTTTGGAGTCGAAACGGCTAGAAGAGGACCTTGGCTGAAATAATTGAAGCTGTGATACAGACTGCAACTTGGTTTAGACAGGATTGTTAACAAGACGAGGGAGCCGCACGACGAAATGTTCCGGTCTGCTGAGCGTTGGGCTGGCTGGGCTGGGGCTCAATTCCAGAGCAGAGCGCATCCAGAAGAGGAGGCAACGCTTGTCTGATTTCATATGGCGACCATTCCCAGCGGGAAAATAGCTGAAACGTGGGATACCGTCCGCGTACGAGGCATCCGTATATTATGCTTATGCAGGACACTCAAGCTGATTTTACTGTAGATGACCCGGACCTTGCGGCGGTGAAGAGGAGAGTACCAAACGTCGTAGGAGTAAGGCCGTCGGGTGGTATGGGATGGGATGGGATAGGATGGGAAGGGACGGGACGGTTTAGACGGAGAGATTGAAGTGTGCGAGGTTGTTTTGCGTAGAAGTCATTCCATAAAGCCATGCTCTAAGAAACTTAGGTAAACAGTGCTGTGCATAAGAAGTGTGCTCGGGGGGCACTACTGTAGCACAGGGTCCTGATGTTCAAGACTTTATTTAGGTCTGAGTCCTGACTAGATGACTGACTGACTGACTAACTACCAACAAGGCCACGCAAGCACGCAAGTGCATTTCTGGCGAGGGGAGAATTAGAGTGAGCAATCACAGAAAGATCACAGGAAAATTACTAGAGATAATATTCTAATCTCACGTAACTAGATAGATATATTTGACGACTTTGCTAAAGTGACAATCCGATATCAACTTCACTGCGAGTGAGTCTACGGAAAGATAATTGCTTTGCCGGAGACGAGCCCGTCTAGTCTCGCTGTCCCAAGCCACGGTCATGAATGGGATGGGGCTATGAACGCTTTGTACATGTCATAGGTAGCTTTCGTACTTTATATACTATTGTACTGTTGTAATATTAGTCTACTCAACAGAACAACAAACAAAGACAGCGGCTTTCAACGACTACCTATCCAATCAAGTCAATGCAGCTAGATACACTAACTAGGTGTATGTATGTATGTACCTATCTATGTATGGATTTGACATTTGGAGGGGACTAGCTAGAATTACTTAGGTAGGTAGGGAGGTAGGTAGGTAGGTAGGTAGGTAGATAATGAATGGCAGGCACGATAATACTGTATTGTATGTATGTATGTATGTATTGTATGTATATATATCTAGAATAGTATAATCATCGGTTGTAGCACAATGGAGGGAGGGGGTGACCGAGGCAGTAACGACTTACGATGTACCTTTCGCACTACACATTATCCATTATTGTATCCGGACTCAATCCTCAAGATGGCTGGCTTCATTGACCGTTGATGGGATGGGATGGGATGTGATGTGATGGATGTGAGGAGATGTGATGTGATGTGATGTGATGCCCTGGTCACAATGGGTCTGTCTGTCTACGCCCTCCCCTCCCCTCCCCTCCCCT
>FJUX01000070.1:14742-92261 GCA_900074905.1 Rhynchosporium agropyri
CCCTCCCCCTCCCCCTTCTCCTCCTGCATTCGGACGATGGCTTCCTCTAGCCGTCTAGGGACTCGCACAAGCCAAATCCGTAAGGGGTAAGGTGCCCATCGTAACCATCCTAGCTCACGATCCAGGAACGAAATTCATCCTGAAACCAGACACCAACCAACCTTGTAGGAACAGAACAGCAGCAGTGATTGGTCCAATCTGGCCGATGGGGGTCCATCCGATCATTCCATTGTTTGCTTGCTTGCGACTTGCGTTTGGACTATCGACGGAACAGACCTCACATTCTCCGATCTCCGAACAGCACCACACGGAACGGGCTTGAAAGATTAATTACTCCGAACAGACGACATCTCAAACATCCTCCGTTGGCTTTGGCGGTATTAGTATTAATCGTGATTATAGACGTCAAGTAAAGCAATTTCGCTCCTGATTGACTCGGGATCTCGTCTGAGCGGGGGGGTACGGTACGTACCTAAGACATGTTTCATTCAGAGAGGAGAAATTGGTGCACGTGACGCATGTTGAACTATTTGCAGAGTGGACCGAACGAGAGATCGAACGCGCGACAGATGAGTTCGGATGATTGAGATTACCTGGGTCGAGTCTCAATCCGACTCTACATCAAACAAAGCCTGCGAGTCGAAGGTTCGTGGTAGCCGGGCTCATCCAAGAACGAGGCCTGTTCGGGTCCCCTAGGTAGGTATGCATTCAATGCCGGAAAGTAGTTACGGATAACGAAAGCCAGGAAACCTCGCTGTAGGAGGAGAGGAGTATTACAGCCAGGCAAAGCTTCGAGGACTAAATGTGATTTTATGAATTGGAAAAACATCAATGTCACGAAACGATTCCAGGACTCCACATGATTATCCAAGTCATTTCACAAAAACATTACACGACTTTGATACTGAATAAGATCAAAGTCACGAAATGACTCCAGGACTTCATATGACTTTCATAGTAATGTCACAAAACTGTCACACGACTTTGTCTCATTCCAAAGTCACGAACTTGAACCAGCACATTTCTCGAGGTCAAATCAGCTTCGTGTAACCCGGGCCTCCTTTCTCTGAAATCTATAGAGATGGCCGATGTGCACTGCTTGTATCATCGGATGGATAGTGAGATTTGGAGATTCAATGAACGTTTGCTATTCTTGTCCAGTGCTCTAGCATCCACGGAAGTAGTTCTATACTTCCAGAGCATAGGTACCAGAAGAACAGGGTCCGTTCCCAGGGAATATCCTCAGATAATCATCAATAGATAGTTAGCTAGAAGCTGTCCTACCCAAAATGGAGCTGAGAAACAAAGGTGATGCCAAATAGTAAACGCCAACGCCTCATCTGGTTGGGATTTTCAATCCTCCGTTACCCCTCCGGTTACGGATCTCTGTGATATTTCTCACAAAGTCATGATCCATTTACCCTTTGATGGAATCAAGTATCCTTAGTATCTGGAAAGACACCAACCCTCCCCCAGAATCCACATCCCTCGTGTAACGAAAATCGCTTTCGCCTCCTCCATCATAGCCGGGCTAGCTCCTAGTAAAACTCCGCATGTGTGTGTGTGTATCGCCACTCAAAGACTGACAACATACTTTTAAAGCGAAGCCTCGGAAAATACTCGTCCGCAAGATAGGCGCCCGCCACCAGGTAGTCCAAAAAAAAAAAAAGATTAGTCAACTCATAAACGAGAAACACATCCTCATCACCTCAGCCCATCGACATCCAGCAGGAAGAGAAAGAAGCCAGTTACGTGTACACCTCCTTCAGAGACTGTAGAACGGCGTCCTGAAGCATATCCTGTACCCTGCATAGCGATTCCCAAGACTCATGCTCCCTCGATGACCAGATCTGCTATTTTTGCCACCTGCCTCCTCGGAGGAGTTTCCCTTGCAGCGGCGATTATCTCTTGCGCCTTCTCTGCGGTGAAGAGATTCCGTGATGTGGGAATCAAGCCCGGGGTTCGTTCGGTCCAGCATTGAGGATGAGGATGATGTCCGATGCCGTCGTGTTAGTTACGAAGATGCAGAAATTAGCTGTGAAATTGGGAGTTGAATTGAGTCGATGGTCTGAACACGGGAACCTCGAGGGTCAGTGTTCGTGTTTTTGGAATCGAGGACTCATGCTTCAAATGACCTAAATGTGAGATGAAAAAGTTTGTCTCGGAAAAGAGATCAACGATGTGGGAAATTGGGAGTATCAGAGAGGCTTTTCCTCCCGTGTGCTTGCTGACTGAGCGGATGCACTGGTAGAGATTCGGCCGGGGAGCGGTTCTAAACTGTATGACGTTGTTGTTTCGAGGCAATTCCATGTCTTGACTGGCGAGGATAGACTTGTTTATTGTTGTAAAGTCATTAAATAGGTATACGATAAGGAAATATTCGTTAGCGAGATATTGGTGATTTAAGATGTGAAGTCGTAGATGTTACAAAGGATGTTGTAACAGTCAAAACTCGTCTGAATATCTTTTGACTTTGGTAGGTGATATCTTTCTTCAGGGCGTGTTTACTTTGCTGGAGACGAGTTGCTTGGCCTCGTATTCAAAAGAGACAAAATCCGCTCTTATGCCCTTGGATACATTCAAAACGCCATCAAGGGAAGACAGCCATCAGCAATGGGAAATGGAATTCGTGGCAACGTTTTCGCATACCTGAAATTGTACAGACGTGGGAAAAATCTGAAAACAACGGGGCTTGGAAAGGTGAAAAGGCTAGATGAAATTTTTCAAAAGCAGGGCAATATGAGAGCTCATTGCATTAGAACCTTCGTTGAAGCCTGTTCTTTGACCATCGCGGCAATTACCTTTTTGGCTTTCTAAATTTCATCGAGAAATTCAATTCCGCCATATTTGGACTCCCAATCTAAAATTCGACTAGCTTTGCCCGCCGGTGTCATTGAACTATGGCTACGGAAGAATCCATTCCTACTTATGATTTTCGGGTGCCGGGTTGCATGTAGAAGAGAAAGTCTTACCTGGAACACAGCATAGCTTCAGCATCTCAAGTTACCATTATAAAACTCGTCCGCAGCTTCCTACGTCACGCTCTCACTGGCTTCTGTAGTATGGGATACACGAAGCTCTTTTCCAGCTCTGCCTATTTCCTCGAAAATGCTAAGCCTGGTCTGAGTTCGATTTTCGACAAAGTAGTAGCCAGTCTGCCCCTAAGATACAAGGTGTCCATCGAGAATTGCTCTGATCAGAAGTGTGAACATATGGGTGAGGTCAAGAATGTGCGCGCGATTCCAATAGTGCTTTGCGTTTGAATATGGCTAGGTAGGACTTGGTTGACCTTTCCAGATACTCCATACCCAGACCCAATTCCAAGCACGGCTGACTGCTTCTTCTTGAGTGATTTCTGGGTCATTTGATGAGCCTTCCTGATTCCTAGTGTGAATGATCCAGTGCCTCTTGCAAAGAGAAAACGAGGAGGTACGATATATGTTCTGACACCTTCATCTTCGCCTGTCTACCCATTTGAAGAACTTCTCAACAGTCCCAAAAGGAGTGTTGTTGGCTTGGCTTCTGATAAAAAAATCCTTGGCGTTCACTTCCAAATAAGAGACGATGTTATGGACAGAAATGGTATCATCACTTTATTATCGACCAGCTATAACTGGTACGTACATGATCTCACGATCAGTATCAAGCGGCTACTGCTCAACGACTGCCCTTAATTTTTCCATAGGCAAGAAGTCTGATCCAATTACGCAGTGGTGTATCTGGCGTAATTTAGAAAACGATTCTAGCGAAGTTGAGCAAAACCATCCATTGCCAGTGAGAGAGAGGAGCGTACCTCGCTAGCCGATGAAACGTCTTTCTTTCACTCGCGAAATAGGCATGGTGCTTTGGCCATGTTGTATAAGTTCGCGAACGATGCAGGGACGTAAATTGATGTCAATGAATGTGTATTGAAGAGCACTATCAGACTATTTGTCCGGCAAACGACCCTCTAGCTTCGCCATGCACCATACGCCACCAAGCAGATCGAGTACTCGCTATGAGCCATTCGCAATCTTTTCCATGGGCCTGAATGTAATGAACCCGCAGTGAAAAGGATGCGCACCAGACAATTCCTACAGATTCTCAACCAGTATACAGCACGAAAAGCACTACTCTGGACTTGGGAGGCCTTGTTCACCCCTCGCGGATACATGGTCCAAGATGGCAATGTGCTGCTTGAGTTTGGTGACTTCTGCTTCTAATGCCTTGTTCTGCGCCTCTAGCTGCTCAAGCCGTTCTTTGGCGCGGGTCATAACAAGTGATTTGGATGGTTTCGTGCGTGCTGTTGAGATTAGCCTGATTCTTTTGCACAGATACAAGCAACTTACAATCGGACGAGGTCTCGAACAGATATAATCCTAGTTCGGCGATTTTGTCGTTGAGCCTTTCTCGATAGTCTTCCAACAAGTCAGCATCTATTTAACATGGCACCGCATGACAGGAAGTGCACGCAACTTGTTTGTGCTGGCTGTATCAAACTGTAATGGGAAGTACCTACTTCGCTCAACAACTGTGTGTGCTCGTCTTGCGTCTCTCGTCAATGTTTCAGTCGAGGATTTGACTCTGCGGTGCATTTGTGATCTTGAAGGAGAGACTGTGGAATATCCGACTCCGCTAGGGGTCCTCGGTTCCCAAGATACCTCATCCGAGTCTTCCTCCATCTCATCATCATCATTGAGCTGTAAAGATAGTGGAATTGATCGATCAGATTGCCGTATGCGTCGCTCGTCGTTCGACACGAGAGAAGGAAATCGTCCATCATTTGAGCATTGAACTCCCCTTGGGCTATTATTTGTCGAGGATAAGGATGAGTGGAAAATTGAATGTGCCACGGTTTGAGACTCGATTGGGAAGTACGACGACGAAAACTCGCCACTGTTTAATGCTGCCGCGGTGTATTGCCATAATGGCATTTCCGTCGGAGTCGTGGCAGTGGTTTCCCAATGCCACATAGGACGCGGCCATTCGTTCTGCCAAAGTACTTTGTGAGATTATGATGACCACCAAATTGTGCTTTAAACTTACACTCCAATTCTCATGATCGGGCACTGTATTCTGTTGCATTTTCTGGGAGGAATGGTCTTGAATTTGTGGCATGACATCTGTTGTGTTGCTCGTGGTTTAAAACATGGTACAACGAGCTGCGGCTTATATCAAGTCCCTCGCAACCTCACTTGATGTTGAACATGACTGACACTGGTAATCACTTGGCAGTTTTGCCTTTGTTGATATTGGTAACTCTCTTTGAGTCCACACCGACTTCAGCAGCTGTACTACCACAATCCTTAGGAGCTGTGAATTTGAGAAATTCGCCGCAGGAAATCGATACATACGCCTCTCAAAAAAGATCAACGTTGGCGTCGCGAAGGATACAGGGCACCCCTGATGAGCGATGATTATGGCGGCATGGGTATCTTTGACGAGGAGGCGAGGCGGTTACGTCTGCAGACCTGCAGAACGCCCCATTTCCTGTTGCCCAATAGCTGCTCATTGGATGGTAGTCACGTCCAGTATAGGACGTTCTCACCTGTTACACATGATTCAGGGGTATGGCTGAGCGTGGACCGAACCACCAAGGAGGTATCATGTTGACATCTACCATAACTTTCCGATGAACAGAGCGTCGATATTCAATCGGAACTCGCCACGACACATTACGGAACTTTCGTCCAATTCATTCCTTTTCCTGTCTCTCGGACCTCTTCGCAATGCAAGACTTTGCGCAGAACATCGACTACTTGGTGCTTAAGTGTACAGTGTACAAGTGTAAGTATCCTGGACTCCGAATACGTCAAATCTACAAAACTCAAATTTCGGTCTATTTTCAACATACTGCATGCAAACCCATGTGGAGGCGGGATGATCCCTTGGCAATATCCCTTGCATCTTCTACGGAAGCATGCACGACAAGGCATCGGAGAATAATGGAGCTTTTGTTATGTGTCATGGGTACGTGACTAGAAAACTTCGTTTTCGGCCAAGTAACTGCTTCAGAGCTCGTAGGAAGTTTATTTGTCAGATTACCACCCGACATTGCAGTGAAATTTAGATAGTGTCCCGTGATATTCTTTGTGACTTTCAAACCCAGTTGTGACCTGCCAGTTCTCTCGTCGCTGGAGACGAAGTTGCCTAGGTAGCCTCGAAAGATTAGTTCAGCTCACTGAGAATCCTCCACTAACTAGGCCACCGCCAACCGCATAATCTTTCATGTACACGAGAACTCTGTGCCACCACTCTTTTGGCATAGCGGGTGATAAGCATGCTAATTGGGTCCAGCTGAGCTTCCCACGACCAGCCTCGCCATCCGAAGCTCTCCGACCCTTCGACAGCTAGAATGCTGATGAAAGGAGAGAATACGAAGACAAGGTCGAGCTAATCGATCGCTCCTGCTACCAGCCAGCCCCTGAGTAGCCCGATCAAGTCTACCTCCCTTTCATTCGCACTAGTGAAGTTGAGGTCGAGATATGCTGTCTATCAGTACCTCGTCGACCAAACGGCATTATCGAAATTATAATGTTGCAGACAATCACTGGGTTTTCAGTGTTATCTTTTGACACAAAAGCTATTAGCTTAGATACTTTACACTTTCTCAAGCATACCGTGGCGTAATCTATATTACTAAGATCAAAGCATTCGCCGAAGAGCAGAGCTCTGGAGCTCTGGAGTCGCTTGCCCGCGATTCCTACCCTTGATACAGAATTTCTAGCACTTTACAGTTCATGTCTTCAAGTGGCTAAAGATATGAGAGCAACCTAGGTTGCCCAAGACTTATGTACAAAGGGTCTTCCAAGTTATTGCCTGGCAACTTCAGATCAAGTCTAGCTTGATGCGAGCGAGGCATGACCTCGGGGTACTTACCAACTCATAGGTAATGTCCCGAGCTCTTTCCCGAGGTTTTCTTAAAAGAGGTATTCTATATCTACCTGTACTAATTACTAGTGATTGTCTGACATGCGGCGACTAACTTCATCAGGACGTATGTTGATTGGCTCTTGATACATCCCCAGGGTGGGGTCACGAACTTGCGGCGTTGAGGAGAACTACTTAGTAAAGGCTGTGAGGTCAACCTTAATGAGTGGATGTCCCCAAGATCAAACCGTCATGATTGGATGCCGTGGAACACCTACATGAAGTGCGGCATGGCTTTATCCGGATTTCTGGCAATCGGCGACGAAAACTTCAAGCCTCGTTGAGCTCGTGACACTCGTGTCAAGATTGTTGGCCGTCCGATGCGAGGAACCACCTTCAAAATTCAGCAGCAGCTAATTCGCGCAAAGCCTATTATCATGCCGTGTCGTTGGGTATTACCAGTATATCCCATATGATGGATCTTTCGTCTCTGACTGTTACAACGGAAATCGACGACACCCTCGCGAGAGTCATTTGGAAACCTTGTGACATTGAGAAGATCCCTCAAGACGATATTGCAAGAATGAGGAGTTCCGTTGAACTGGTACTTGTCATCTACAGTTGACATACAGTCTCGGGCGGAAGTCAGACGACATTAGGAGATCCTAGGGAAAATATTGGCAGTGGTCCAGCCCACCTGGATAATGGCTCCATGATCATCGATTATGGATAGAACACCTCCGATTACTTGGGAAGACAAGGATTAGCTCTTTCTGCCCACGAAGCTTAGGAAGCCTAGCCTTGTGAGCATAACGGCATGGGTACTAGGGATCTTTTGGATACGCTCTTGAACGAGAGCAATATCTACCAATGACTTTATGGAAGGCGGAAAGTTTTTTTTTGCAGCAAAGCTGATTCCATGCCTCCAGCTTCCGATCACATGTTTCTTTCACAGCTCCCAGGTGTGCTCCGGGACGTATTTCCTTCTCAGCTGAAATCAAAGCATCGAGATTTGGATGTCCCAGGAGCATCGCAAGCTTAGCTATTCCCGAACGTATGTTGTGACGATGTCCGAGTGTTCTTGTATTTCACGTGATTCATCGGTAACGAGCCTTTCTCCGTCATCTGCAGGTTTCTGGCGAGGCAATGAAGAATATATCGCTTGTTGCTCGTGTGCGTTGTCCTCGTACGTTGCCTTTTTGATTCCTTGAAGGGTGACGAAGGAGGAGATTGTAGTTGCGTCTGATACGATGCCGCATCGCGAAGCCATCAGTTCGAAACTGACATTGCCTTTACTAAGACTGTCAGCCAGATCCTCAGCCTCTATGAAGTCCGCTCACAAAGACATCGTTGCTGAGTGTAACTTCGAACCCGCTCTTAGAAATGAAGGACTAACGGTTCGCAACCGATCGATGACGCCCGCCCTCGATTCGAGCGAAGATTCGAGATATAAAGTACAATTTGGAAGTTCAAGAGCCTAAGACAGATGTTTAACATCCTGACATTGCCAAGCGGTCTGATTATGCCAAGATTCATTCCGTATGGCTTGTCTTCGCCATGTTGATACAGCATAAGTGCTCCGAACATTCTCGTTTTTGTTGACAGAAAAGGGAGATGAAGGACTTCTCAAGTACATTTGAAGATCATACTCAAAGTCAATTTACTTCCGCTGCCTGAGTTCCGTTCGAACTTTATATGCAACATCTACTAAATATCAAAAGTCCAAGGCAAAACTGATCAAACCCTGAATTATACTAACTACTTCAAAGTTGCAGAAGTAAGCTACACTAATTGAAGCAATTCCCCGCTGATTGGTGGTCATCCCAACTGTGGCGTCTTCACGAGTGGTGCGTTGTGGTTATCAAGCTGAACTTTTCAAATGTCTAAGCCCGGGCATCACTTTGTATCGCTTAGCATGACTGACTGCTTGTTAAGCGTCACTCTGAGGCGTTTGTGGCTTCCTATGTCACGAACAATGGCTTTGTGGCTTGCTTGGATGCGCTGTAATGGCTTCGATGAAAAGGCGTGTCCCTTGTCAGGAAGTCCCAGAAACTTCTAACCGAAGCATACAGCGCTTTTGGGATATTCATTTAATTTGAAAAAAAAAAGTGAGGTGACAATCATCGAGTTTTGATGTTCTCTTTTCGGAACCTCTCCAATAATCAAACATGGATTTGCCGCTTTCAAAATCTGCTTCCTTTAGTTCGGTGACATATGATTTTTTTTACAATATCTTTCATACTCCCTACGAGGCTGGACTAACTCATTCCCGGCGATGTCAATATCTCAAAGCGAGTCTGAAAGTTATTAAATCAAAGTGGCTAATTGCTAAAGTTATGAAATGGTTATAAGACATTAGAGAAATACTTCGCGTACTGTTCCGTGATGTTTTCAACCATGACTTCAAGTTCGATGTGCAATATCAAATCGTGCCTATGAGTCTTCTCTTTGCTGAAGACGAGTTTGTCTACCCTCGCTACTCAGATTCGATGGAAATCTTCCAATATTGGAGACTGTAGATCACGATGAGAAGGCGTGGGGTCTAGTCACCACCTCACGAAATGCCCGAAGATCCCTAGAATTTTCGCCCAGTCCTGCTTCAATAAATGCATCGACATAAAAAAATAGATCGTCCATATCTTGAACGGTGTACTACAATCAAGCCACTTTATGCATGGCTGGACGCCACAGAGTGGGGATATGCTCAAAATCCATCACGTTCCTTTCATTACACCGCCTGTACGTGAAAAACAAAAAGTGGTGATCAAATCGAGGCCCTTTAGCGTGAGGTATCGCCACTTACTTGAAAAGTATCACTCGCACTTCGCCCACCTTGGCTGAATCTATTTCAGATGAAAGGGTTTGCAGCCGTCAACAGCTGGGTGTCAGCTCATTCCCGATACTGTGGGTAACACGCTAGGCTCCTCCCGCAACCACGAGTATCAGGGCGCCACCTTCCATGCCGATTCAAAATTGGTTTAAATGTTTGGGGAGCACAGTAGCAACATGTGAGACGAGGATCAGAGTACGGCGAGTCGATGTATCAATGAGGTATGTGATCTAGCCGCGGCTTCGGCGAGGATTCAGTGAGGACTTCCACCCAGGCAAAGCCTCCATAGAATTCGAAATCCTAGCATGCTGTGCGACTCGGCAGCGATTGGACTTCCGTGGAGGCGTACTTGGTCGCATATCTACTCAATATGACTCGCGGGTTGCACAAATTGACCAAAGCATGCCAATATTGATAAAATGCTTGAAGTCATGATCATGACTGATATGCGGCAAACCCAGATCATGACATTGAGTCATTAGAGCGATGTCATAGACTCGTAGTTATGGTCAGGACAATCATTCCTATATATGGGCTCTTTGTTCTCCTCATGATACCCGTTACTTTCTACAGTCCATATTCATCAACTCCTGCTCATGGTATATACCCCATACTCCTTCATCATGCACGCTCAGCACCTGTCCCTTCTAGCTGCCGCATTATTTAGTTCCAAGGCGCTGGCTGGAATAAAGTCATGGGTATCTCCTGAGTATGTTATGCACAATTATCGTTACACTACATTTCCCCAAGCTTAATAATTCCGTCCCGCCAAGTGAAGCCTTCGAGAGGGTACTTACTGACCATTCTTAGATACAAATACATCTTCCAATTCCCATTACCTATTCCCCCTCCTTTGCTTCCCTCTGCCAGCTACACCAACACGACTACTGGCAAAAAGATCAACTACTTTGAAATTGAGATCCTGGACTTTGAAAAGCAAATATACCCGGGGCTACAAACAACTTCGCTTACGGGCTACAATGGAATGGCGCCTGGGCCTACCCTCTACATCACTAGAGGAGAAGAAGCTATTGTCCGCTTTATCAACAAATCAAAGCGCGACTCTTCCATCCATCTTCACGGGTCATACTCGAGAACACCTTTTGATGGATGGGCTGAAGATGTTACTTCTCCTGGTCAATACAAGGACTACTACTATCCAAATGCGCAGCCAGAACGGACACTCTGGTATCATGACCGCAAGTCTGACTCTTTCCAATACCTCGAGCTACTGCTTATGCGTATTCTGTAGACGCCATTGGTGAGACTGCGGTCAACGCCTACTTTGGGCAAGCCGGTTTCTATATCTTAAAAGATCCTGCGAAAGCTGGCCTTGGTCTTCCGTCCGGAGATTACGATATACCTCTCATGCTTGCTACGAAACAATTCCTTAGTACTGGCAAGCTGCTATCCCCGGAGAATGAGCGAGATAGCTTGTTCGGAGACGTGAATACTGTCAATGGTCAGGTACGTTTCGGAGAAGCCTATCATATTCTCATTTCCGAATGTTGCCGGGTTTCCCTTAGACATTAACCCCCAATGTTCCAAGAATTCCTTGGGACATGCCTTATCCTCTTCTTAAGATCTCTCAAACAAGCAATTGCTAATCACCACTTTGTACATCAGCCCTGGCCATACATGAGCGTCGAAAGTCGCAAGTACAAATTCCGACTTCTTGATGCATCTGTTTCCAGAAGTTATAGCCTTTACCTTGTTGCAGATTCTACCCCAAATACGAGATTACCATTCACCGTTGTCGGAGCTGACGCTGGGTATCTTGACCATCCTGTTGACACCACATCTCTGGTTATCGCAATGGCCGAGAGATACGAAATTGTTATTGATTTCGACAAATACAAGGGCAAGAATCTCACTTTGATGAATGAGCGAGACTTTCAGACGAATGACGACTACCCTGCTACTGACCGTGTCCTTCGCTTTGTCGTCGGTAACGTAGCAACTTCATCTGTGGACAATGGTGTTATTCCAGCGCATTTAGCCGACCTTGCAATCCCAGCATCCCGCACAATCGTCGATCAAACTTTCGAGTTTGGCAGATCAAATGGCCAATGGCTTATTAATGGTGTTGGGTTCGAAGATGTTAAGAATCGCGTGCTTGCGTTCCCCGGCCAAGGAAAAACCCAAAGATGGAAGTTGATCAACAAGAGCGGCGGTAAGTCGTTTTCGGATCCTAATATGGAAGAGAAGCTGAAATAATGATAGGATGGAGTCACCCTATCCACATTCATCTTATTGACATGCAAGTTGTGGCACGTACGGGATCAGGTCGTAAAGGGGTGACTCCTTACGAAGCAGCCGCGCTAAAAGATGTGGTGTACTTAGGAAGGAACGAGGAAGTTGACGTGATCGCAAACTTCGCTCCATGGTCCGGACTCTACATGTTTCATTGCCACAACCTCGTTCACGAAGATCATGACATGATGGCTGCATTCAACGTAACACAGGTCGACCTTTCATCCTTGGGCTACCCGGAGACGATCTCATTCAACGACCCAATGGCGCCTCTGTTCCGTGCTAAGCCATACAGTGGAACCGACTTGAATCAGATACGAGACGTTCTGCTTCCGGGATTCCAAAACCTGAATGCTTACCCAAATGCGCAGGCTGTGGAGCAAGCCCTCGATGCCTATTATCTGAACCCACCGAAATCAACCAAAGCTGGCTCCGCTGCCTCAACTCCTGCAGTCACCACCTCAAATCCCAATACACTGGTCACAAGTAAGACGGCGAAAGCTACTACCACCAAGAAAAAGTAAATTGTGGCGCTGGCGTTCTGTAGTCGAACACTGACGTGTGTAACTTTTCTTCTTTACTTGGACAGACATTTTGTTTTTAGACATATTTTCTTCATGTAAAACTTCATTTAGCGCCATGTAGGACTAAGGAGTACCAATGGATACCAGATTTTTGATCAGAATACTCATCGTGAATTCCTTCTTAATTTGACCAAGTAAGCCATCACGTGAAGTCTTCCCCCATTCTTGACCGGTTTCGGACAGTATACATTAGCGAGTAGTGCTTCGCTAATGACTGCACCCTTATCTACCATTAATACAAGAAGTATTGTTTCTTTGATTCCAGACGCCCTGCAAAATTCTTGCTCACCTAGGATATTTGTGCTCAGGACACTACTGAGATTAACATCCAAACATGTTCACTTCGGTTATTTTCCTTAGCGCGGGACTGGTCTTGGCGATCTACGGTTTTACTAGTCTCTACCTACGATTCCATGGAAACAAGGTCAGTAAAGAGAAAATCCATAGAGAACCATTTCCAAAGGGCAGAAGTCGAAAATTCGATGTTACCAAGCCTATAGAAAATGCAATGAATGCCGTACACTTCTACCCCTGCTAGATTAGTTGTTGACCATCCCATCAAAGATCCCGCACTCCCAGAACGGAAAACTATCGACTCCAAGAACCGGGGATTCCAAATTGGATCCTTTCAAGATTGATCCGTTACCAAACTTCGATTGGCGAAGAAAAGCACCATTGAAGATCCGCCCTTATAAGTCAACATACCACTTGACCATGGGTAAGTGATCTTTTAACTCCGCATGTCACGAGGACTTTAAAAGATTCTAGTGAGCTAAACATGACAAGGTGTAAGCGCTTGTACTTTCTCCGAATTCATAGAAATGGATCGGAATTATCTGGATAGAATAACTCTTCGCAAAGAAATCATGCGAGAGCACCACGATATAGCTATTCAGGCAAAGCCAGAAGTCAAGCCTGCCATCGATGAACTTTACACGTGGCTTCTTAACGAGTATCTCCCTACCAGGTATCCAACGATGTTTAGCGTCACTTCCCTTGGACTGTTGAATCACACAACATCGACGCATATCCCTTTCCAACCATCACCCGACCCAGCCAAAACATTCGAAATCCTTGGCGAAAATTTAGACGAAGATTTCTTGATTTTGCTTGCCTCGGATGACGGAGACAGCTACATGCTGAAAGGATTCGTGAATTGCTTTCCTGCAGGCTTCAACACGAAAGATAAGCTAGGATTGAAGTTGAGGGACATCCACACACCGGTTCCAGGGTATAAGCAGAAGCTTGAGCTGAGTATGGATAGATTCTTCGATAGGTTGGAAGTCGGCAAAGTAGTGAAACGAGCAAATGCAAGCCAACGCATCGTAAAAGCAGACTTGTCACTGACTTTACTGCTAGTGGAGTATCAATACTGAGGAGAAACTATTCGCTGCGAGTGGATTGCACTTGTATGGAGGCGAAAAAAAAGTGGATGAAAAAGTGGATGTCAACACGGCAAGTGTGTACAACGATACCATGGAACTGGTGTTAACAGGGGCAGACTTTCCTCCGAGTTGAGCGGCAGCTTCTTCATCGCCTTCCAAGAACCAAAGCGCTAGTGTTCAATGTCAAAACCTATCTTTATCCACTGAGCGAGATCAAAGAGGAGGGGCTAGGCAAGGATCTAGCTCAGGCAATTGACGGCTTGAAAGAAGGAAGTACACCTGGCATGCATTTCTACAAGCGTGGCGTAGTGTGGGGTGAGGCTGTCAAGGCTTATTTGAGAGACTGATATTTCGTATGTTGCAGGATCAAGCCAAGGATGCAGCTTAAGTATTGGCAAAGACGGACTGGGGGCATTAAGGAGTGCTCACGCGATCGTATATCCAATAGGAACCCTTCGAACTCCAATCCCGGAGTAGGATTTTGACTTATTGAGGCTTGGAAAGTTTGAGTGATCGCAGGACGTGGCTGTTTTTTTTTATGGATGTATTGTACACATGCATATCTCAATATTGTACTCGAAGGTGTGCATAGGTAGTAATCGAAGACTTGGAATACGCCTGCAGGTACATGCTCCAGCGCGAGACCATGTCTTAAACCCTTTAGCGGCCTTGCCGTCCTGAGGGAAAGGTACGGAAAATCTCCTAGCAGAGACACCCGTAGGAATACATGGTATCTGGAACTATCATGCATGATCGCGGCTCACGTGCATTCGCTAGGTTCTAGTGCAAGTCTTAGATTTCCCTCGCTTATGCAGCAACAACACTGGGAACAATCCCGCCACAACTTTCAGAAGCCTTAATTTAGATTCAGACTGAGGGCTTGGGAGCATAAAAGGTGCATTTCACTATTGGTGTCCTGCAGCAGCCACGTGTTGGCTGCGTACTGGTAACATTCCGGATGTATCACAGCTGCGACGAAGGTAGTGCTTGATTGTGCTTCCTGGCACAGCAGAAATGACCCAAGTGTAGACCGGAACATATCCAGCTACCTCTGAAATAATGTGACTTTTACCGAACGATAGTCCCAAAAATCCGTACTGCGTCGAACCAAAGCCTAGGTCTTGGGAAAGAGAGCCTCCAGCTGTCGTGGTCCTTGTGGAAGGATTCAAGCATTCGCCAAGGTAGCCTTAAAGCTTGATGAATCATTCCCTTGGAATTGTGCTCCCATCAGCACCCAGAAACGAGAATCTTGTGTTGAAGGTGAAATACAGGATCATGATTAGAGCTTGGATGCTTTCGTGAAGTATCAGTAGGTGCCTTCAGCTGATGTGATATGCTATTTTGATTTGCTTCAAAGACCAGCTCCGGTTCGGCAATCCTAGCTCTGGGGAGCTCCGTGAAGCCAGTGGTCTGCCGGTGCAGCATACTAAAACTGATCTCCTTCCAATGAACAGCGAGTGGAAAGCTCCGCTGGCGAGATCAAGATATCATGCACTTGTGATAGCATGGTGTTTTGAAACATCTCGAATACCGAAGCTTAGTTTAGAAGACATATCCTATAGAAAAGCATGTCTGTTATAAGTATGGACAGATAACTTCATACATTGGACTTGCTCATCAAGCTGTCCATCAAGCACCTCACGAGGTACAAACTTGCCAAATAAAGCGGATACAGAGACCCCACAAAGCTCCTCACTTCCTTCCTCTTTACTGCAGCAGCAGTGCCAGCAGTCCACGGCCTAACTTTCCCAGAAGTTAGTGGTGTGCTCGCTGGATTTACCGACAAACTTGAAATTTCCCTCCCAGACTATGGCAAGATCGTTACACGTTCTACTCCGGATGTTGCAAGACGCAGTGGTGGCTCTGGTGGTTTGTACAGCAGTTTGGACGCCGATAATCTCCGAGTTATCCGCTTTATTCATCGACAGAAGTGTGTCACCTAGTCAATGTAATGACGATGCGAGAGCAGCTATTCGAGTAAGAATCTTGTCTCAAAGTCCTCAGAATTTATACTGATTCCATCGAGGCTGCCTTCCACGACTGTGGAATGTGGGATAACAGTCGAGGAGAAACTGGTGGATGTGATGGATCTCTCATGCATGTCACAACTTACATCCCGACTTGAGATCTAGATACTGAGAAGCGAACCTGTAGCACAGCAAACGAAGCATTTACCCGCCCCGAAACAACGGTCTACAAGACATCAGCACCAAACTCCTCTTCTTGCAGCAGAAATACAACGAATCCTCTTCTCCCGTCTCAATAGCAGACATTCTCCAAGTCGCCGCATCAGGAGCAACGCTGACCTGTCCCGGCGGACCCAGAGTGTCAACATACGTCGGCAGGAAAGATTCCAGCAACCCAGCTCCAGATGACAGACTACCGGATGCCCATGGAAGTGGACAGTCACTCTACGAGCTCTTCCTAGCCAAGGGCTTTGAAGCCAAAGAGTGATTTCAATCAAAGCAAAGTCATCGAATACAATACTGACAATGTTCCAGACTCGCCGCCCTCCTGGGCGCCCACTCAACATCCAAAGCCTTCCACCAACCCGACATACCTGCTGGCACTCCACAGGACGACACGCCTGGCATCTGGGACGTACACAACTACAGCAACACACTGAAACCAGTAGCAGGCATGCAGCCCTTCCAAAGCGATATCAACCTCGCAGCCCATCCTATTGTCGGGAAGGAGTTCCAGGGTCTTGTAGGCTCGCAGGGGAAGTGGACGAGTGCGTATTCAAAGGCGATGGAGAAAATGTCTTTGCTCGGTGTTCCTGGGGAAAAGAGGAGTTTGGTGGATTGTACAGGTGCGTTGCCGGAGGGGACGAATAATAAAAGGGATATGAGGACGGCGCCGATTAGTGATCGAGTGAGGTAAGGACAGGTTTGGGCTGTAGGGAGGACACGGCTTGATGGCAATCATACTGGCTGTTGGTGTTGGTAAGAATTTGTCGGCAGTCACTGGTATTTGGAATGACTGAGAGCGCTTTATCAGAAGTTCATCCTGTTTTCACGTTTAGCATCGTTAAGAATTCATTTCTTCTTGGTATCTGTGCGCCACTCAAGTACACTCAAACGCAAACATTGATGCAGCCCAGTGGCATACCTTATTCATTATCAACATATCTATCCGCGTCCGAAACAGTCATTCCCAATCGCCACACAATCCTAGGTCCGACCCGCTCTTATTATGCACAATGTAAATTCCCTTCAAACACTTCGACGCATTCTAGTCTTTCTGTGCATGTGTATAAGCTCAGAAACTGGTATTGAATTTATAGCCAGTCAAGAATTTATCTGACTTCTTTTCTCCTGTTTCCTTCCGCTTCTTTCCACTACTCTGTTGCTGTGAACTTGTTCTGTTTAGCTTAGGATTTTGCGAATTCGAATTGTCGGTCGCGTTCAAACTAGCAATCTCAAGCGCTAATTCATCACGAATTTTCTTCTGCTCGTCTTCGGCGTCAGAATCCGAGTCACTGCTCGAATCAGAGCCCGAAGAAACAGTCTGGCGCGGAGGAGTATTCGATTTCTTCTGGGTAGGCTTGGTAGATTCCGGACCAGAGGAGTCGGAAGAATTCCCGTCGCTTTCTTCCTCGCTCTCCTCACTCTCTTCGTCCATAGTTTGTAGAGCCCGCTGTCCACTCCTACTCACGACTGGTTTCATAGCTGAGGAGGCCGCAAGCATTGACCTGTTTTTACTGAGACTGCTAAGACTGACACCGATCTTCATTGATGGCCTCGGTGCAGCGCTAGACGTGGGAGGATACACCAGAGCACTTGATTCGGGGATGTCCGAGTAAGCTTCATAGACAGAAGATGTTAGTTGCTGATCAATCTCGTCTTGAGTATTGTGCCCCTCATCGGAGAGAGAATCCTTACTTGAGTTTGTTCCCGCGGGCTTGGGGCTGGCCTGGTTTTTGTGTGGTGGTAATACCGGTGGGCTTGAGTTAGGAACCTCAAACTCATCCTCTTCGTCATCCTCCTCATTATCGGAATTATCGTTCTCATCCTTCTCATTCTCGGCTTCTTCACCGTCCGAGCCAGAGTACGAGCTGCCTTCATCTGCCTCATCGTCTAGGAATTCATTTCTGGGTGTCGACTTGGATCCTTGCTCGATATTGGAGTCGTCCTCGTGTCGATCATCATCATCGTCATCATCAACCTCGGATTCAGAATTACTATCGGACTCAGGTGGTGCAGAATGACGAGCTTTGACAGTATCAGTCAATTCCGGATGTTGACTGAAAATGACTGGTGAGCGACTATCACGAAGGGAGGAGTTATGACTTTGTGTCTCGTCCTCGTCAATCTCCATATTGGCCTTGGGTTTCATCTCTTCCCCGTCCTCGGACGAATCTATTTCCATGGCTGACTTTGTCGTCAATTCCGGCTGCTTTTCCGGTACTGATTGGACATGATTTTCCTTATCCGAATCGTCCTTAGATGCTTCGTTCTCAGAAGTTTCCTTTGGATCTGACTCTACTGATTTTGTCTTATCTGTGAATGAACTAATCAATATCCTTGTCATTGTCTGAGTGCATTTCTATTCTCGGATGAAATGGCAATACGGACATTCTAGAGCGGAAAATTATTCAATTGACGTACCTTTGGGCGCAGGAATAGGAGTCACACTCTTTCGAGGATCTGGAGTAATGCTCTTTCGAGCTGCAGGCGCTGGAATAGGAGATGCCTTTCTCAAGGTGTCAGGAGTTGGTTCCTTTGGTGCGAGGGATGTATTTGACTGCACTGGCGTGATACTATGACCAAGGCTCGATCGAGCAGCAGAACGACCAGGGGGTAGAATTGGAGTGTACGATCTGGGGGGTGGTAGGACTGTAATACTTCAGTAAAATACACAACCAAAATCAAAATCAATCTTACTTGGTGAAGACCTCGGTGCCGAGCTAGGAGCAATTGCGGATTTGGGAGCTGTCGTCGATGGCTTGGGCGTCGAACTGCTAGGAGTGGCCGCTTTTTTTGAGGATTTTGGCGTAGAGAATTTAGGAGGTAAAATCCGCGTTGGAGGTCTGATGGGCGTTAATTTTTGCTCGGGCTCGTCGCGAAAAGATACACGCCGACCAGGGATATTTGTAACTGGAATTTGTATGTCAACTCCGCTTCCATTCATAGAATCGTCTGTCGAAACTCTCGAGCCTGCTGGGGAGGAACTTCTCATAGCTTGAGATGATGCAGTGCGTTTGAGAGCTGATTTTCTCTGACCTGGAATGAAGGGTGTCGTCGAAGATCCTGGAGTTCCCCCTCTCGCCTTGGGAAGGATGGGAGAAGAGTGTTGCGAAGCTTCCGGAGTCGGAGTCTTCTTCCTTTGATTCAAGGCGGCAGCTGCCTGTTCCTCCTTGCGCACCCTTTCTGCTTCATCGGCATCAGCTTTCTCTTGCGCTACCCGCCTCTCTTCATCGGCTTGCTCTTTAGTAACTCGTACATGCTCGCGATGCCTTTCTTCCTCGGCCTCCTGTTTCTCATTCGCTTCGCGCTCTTTCTCAGCCTGGGCAGCTCTCGCGACAGCAGACTTACGTTCAGCTTCTCCGTGCTGGAAATTCTCGATATCGATTCTCTCTTGCTCCTGCCTCTTAGCTCTTTCTGCTTCAGCTTGACGAGTTTCCTCGGCATGACGAGCTTCGGCAGCAGCTAACCTGATCTTTCTTGCTTCGTCTGCTTGTACTTTCTCTTTCCGACGCTCTTCTCGTACTTTGCTGCTTGGTGTGAGAGGCAGCTCCCCGGGCGTGTTCTGCTCCCTGGTGGTAGATCGCCGACTACCACTTGGAGGCGTATTGAGTTTGCTCCTGGCCCGTTCCAGTCCCAGCAAACCAGACGGACTGTTCCTAGCGCTTTGAGACACTTCTCTTTGCTTTGCAAGGGCTGCAAGGCCAAATTCTTCGTCATCTGGCGCGATATCTTCGTATATACTCGTCTCATCATGCGATTGAGCTAGAGTTCCGTTTCTTTCCCGATTGGCAGGACGAGAATTTGGTCTTCTACGTTGACTCGCTGACGTGATTCCACTTGGCACCGGCTGATGATCGAGTGATAATGGACTTGTAGCTGCAGTTGACACAGATGTTCCACGCTCTGTAGCTCGTTGTATGTGGTAGCTCTTAGCTCTCGAACCCGACCCTTGCGACTGTGCCCTGGCCGTAGCTTCTTCCAGAGGGCTTGAACGGCCTCTAAGTGAAGGGAGGTTGGAATCTTTTTCAAGATCGTGCTGGTTCATGTCATCAGCTGAACCGTACTCATCAAATGGAGAGCAAAGGAACGCATATGGGGGTGGGGACGGCGGAGGAGTCTCAGCAATTTCTCTCGCCACCCTGGAACTGAAGGTGCTCGCTGTTCTTACATCTCCGGATTTTTGATGATGCCCGTTTGTCTCCCCCAGAATGATGCTCTCCTGCGAGTTGGGTATGACATTTGCATCTGAGGTACGCCCGTTCATCCTCGAAATCTGCCCAGCGTCATCCTCGTTCTCCCGAGATGGTAGAGGCTCATCCGGATCTGCTACTTTCTGACGCTTGTTTGGCTTCCATGAATTCACTGATACGGATCCGTTCACCCTCGAATGTCCCTCCCTTTCACGCTTGCGGCTTACAGATGGATCGAATCGAAGGGCAGAGTTTGGCGCAACAGAATCTTCCCTGCCGGAAATCGTAGCAGCCTGAATAAACCGGACTGTGGAAGCTGTCGCGAAGAGACTTCCTATGATCTCGCTCTGAGTAATATCGAATTGCTGGTCATCTTGAACCTTCTTGAGAGTGAGGGGCCTGACTTTCTTAGCACGGCGCAAAGAAAGATCAAAGATCGAGCGTAAGGAAACCTACTCTCCATAGTTTATCTGGTGTATTCTGGAAGCCTCCTCACAGAACTCTTCAACCGTATAATCCGGCGATGCGACGACTCGAAAGCAGCGGATTGGTTTGTCTGCCGCATCATATGCAGTTGGTCCGAAAAGCTGAATTCGAAGAGAATATCCCGCGGGCTGTGGAGGGCCCATTGGAGACGCCATGTTGTTAGATCGAAGTTTTTGAGGAAGCGTAAGCGAGCTCTCAGGACCGAGGATACTGTAGCTATGGCGTGGAAGAAGTTTAACAAACCATTGGGAAATGGGAGCGAGAGGCGCGTGGAGAGGTTACTGTTGAACTTTGACGCGCTGAATTTAGAGTTCAGGGACCCACTCGTTAAAGTAGCGGCCGCGACTATCGTCAGTTTCATTAGTGAATTTATAATGAAGGATAGCAGAAGAGTTCACCTGTAGAGATGTGGTAAATTTATATATCTTCACGATTCAATTGAATATCCAACCCAGATGAGAGATGCTCCTCGACCATTCCCCGAAGTTTGATTGTTTGCTTCTTTTGCAATGCTGTCTGATCTGATACAATCGATAGATTACCTGCAGGCGACTTATGATCCCTGAATGATCGAATCCCAGCCCCTCGTTATTGACCCGTAAGTGCCGGGCGCGTTTGATTACTTATACCTAGATATTTAATCGTTATCAGCTTCACAGTCCAGATAACGATTTTGTACCAGGGAGCGTGAATAGTCTCACAACAAACAGTCGATGTTTACTTTCGGAAGCGAGTGTATCTATCGGAGCCGCATACAGAGCAAATGGAAATAATATTCTGTATTGCTTAATACCTAGTTTAGACAAGGGCAGAAGCAAATGTACAGCTAACATGCCGGCATTGGTTGGTAAATTGCATTTAGTCTATTTTAGCACGTTCAACCATTCGTTGAAAGTTATTCAAGATACTGAACATCATGTCTCATTTGATCGCTGTCCAGGCCTATTAAGACCAGACGTACCAAAATAGCCGGCATTTCAAACCCCTCTCATACGACCTTCAACTCATGCATGAAAAACATCGTGACCCAGGCTTCCCATACCCCGTCCAGGCCAGGAAAAAGTTCCAAACGCCATGCGAATTCTCCCTAAGCAGCAATTCCTCAAAGATCCGTCCTTACATGTGGTCCATGCCCATTAACCCTCCAAGCACCAACCATCCAGGACCCTATTACGAGTACCATCCCTAGCCCAGAAAACACTACCAAACCCAAGAACAGGACGACCCACTTCCTCAATTTCAAAGCATCCTCAAACTCCGCCCTCATCATCTTCTTCTGCTTCGTGTGCCAATGCCAAGGCTCATCGACCTCCCCGCTCCTCCGTCCCGGACTCGGACTCGGACTACTATGTCCACTCGCAGACCTGTCCCTCTTCTCGCCAGCTTTCACTTCCAGATTCGGCGAGCGCACATACGCATACGGCCCAGCATCAACCTCTCTGAACACTAATCCATGGAGAAGACGGCGAACACGTCCGAGTAGGGTGGTGGGCTGGCTCCGCGAGGGAGATTTTGAAAGTGATTTTGTGCGGAGATGGTAATTGTGTGAGTCGACGAGGGCAAGGGAGAGGAGGAATGAGAGGAAGGTTATGGGTGTGATGAGGAGCTGAGTGATTATAATATTAGCTTTCCCCATTTAGACTTTTATAGATTGCCGGACGTACTCTGCTCACAGTGCTTTCTTTTGGAGCTTCTGGTGATAGAGGGGCACGGATTTGTGGCGCCGGAGACTCCATTGTGCGGATATTTGTAGATGTGCTGTATCTGTGTCGACAGAAGAAACCTCAAATGATGTTCGTCATTGTAATATGAAGAGATGGATATCTCTCTTGGATGACCATGTCTAATATTAATGAATTTGACAAATGCTGAGCACGCGAGGCTGTGCTGTTTTTCATCGGTGGAGTCGGCATGCCAAGATGAGACGTCATGGGCACGGCTGAGCAGTGTGTAGATCTCCCGTCTAAATGTCCGTATTGCTCTGCGGACTTACAAGGCTCATTCATGTATTGGATATTGCTGAATACGCAAGTTCATTTGGGATTGGCTGAATCATGTGTTTTAACATTTCAATTCAATATTTCATTGCACTTGTTCTGTTCTACCTCGTCTAGTTGTAGGCTAAGAAGCAGATTACCTTGCAGATTGCGAATAAACGATTTCTAATCTTACATATTCATTCTCCATGCGCAGCATGGTGAAGAATAATTACATTGAAGAATTTGTTGGGGACTTTTCTCACAGTTACAGCAATGAACGCTGGAAGGTTATAGGCAACCCATACTCCAACAATCCATGGCCTCCCTCTAAGTCCCAAACAAGCCGAAAGAAAATATATACACAAATAAGCGAATGTCCGGAATCACTGCCACTCTTCATTTATCTTTCCTCAGAATGGCTGACTCTGGACATCATGCAGCAGTTTCTGGAATGTTTGGCTGTTCATGTTGCCTGGTCCTTCTCCACTCACTCTGCGCTCCAGCCCTGCCGCTGGAATTCTCAGTCCATTGGAAGTCTCGATCGTTGGTGGATCTCTCGGATTCGAAGGGTCGTAATTCCTTTCGTTAGGATCTGAATATTGTTCTGGATATCTCGACCTCATTTGATCGACCTCTCGGTCTAGGGAGTCCACGTCCCTCGTTCGAACAGTGCGTGTCGAATCGCCCGGATAAGCAGGTGTCAAGGTTGCAACGCTCCATTCGGATTGACGATCGGCGTAGTTCCCTTTCATAGACGAGTCCATTGCTTCGTTATTCCTCATTCCATTCCCGGGAATCGCTGGGGGTTCTGGGCGTAGTGTCGCCCCAGAGAAAGGATCACTGGTTTCATTGTAACCACCAGCGGAATACTCCGAATTCCTGGAGTCATTCCTCTCCTCATTCAGCCATCGGGGAGATGGCAATGGGGACTGAAAAGGATTCTCTAGCCCTGCCGCTGTAGTGGGCCTCATTATCGGAATGATGCCTGTGCTACTATCCGGAGCAGCGAAGCCATTAGGGCCTCGCATCTCGACGAAACTCCTGTCTGCTTCCGGGGCTCTTGCACCTCCAGACATGTTCATACCTTTCTCTTCGTCCTGTGGTCTTGCCTCAGACGAGGTTTCCTTATTCTCGCTCGCCTCGGCTTTTTTTGCCGCTCGCCATCGCATAACAATGACCGAGACCACAACGATAAGCGTCATGATGACAACCCCTCCAATAGCAGCACTTGCTATGGTTACAGCTGACAGAGGAGGCGCAGATGCGACAGCAGGTTGTCGCACAGCAGCTTCTGCGATGAGCGCTGCCTCAACACCGGGTCTAGCTTCACCAAAAGGAGCTCCTGCCGGTCCTGTAGGTCGGGCTAGCTCCTCTTCTCTTTGGGTTTGATGAGGTGAGAATGGTATAGGTGGAAGATTCGGAGCAGGAGGCGTCGTCGCAGCAGAAGATACACTAGTGGATGAGGACTGCAATGGAGGTGATGTCTGAATTTGTGTAGCCGTTACTGTTTGAACGGATATCAATGTTGTAATTTGCAAAGGGACCGAAGTTTGTGGCGTTTGAGCCGCCGGCGCATTCGGCATTGTGCCCATTGTGCCCGATGCCTCTGGGAATAAATTTCCAACACCCAGAGCCAGAATCTTGGATGGTGTGTTACAACAATCGGCTCCTTTCCCCTCGTCGCAGCAGAACTTTCCTGCTTTAGGGTCACCGCAAGACACGACGGCTGATTGTTGGGTCTTGTTGGCTTGAGAAAAAAAAACGTAAGCTTGGTTCACCAATCGTTGAGTGGGAGATACTCACTTCCTGTGCAGAAAGTAGGACAACTGGGACCAAAGGCAGGATCCAGACATGATCCACGGAATGTTTGTGGAGGTGAAGATGCTTTATTGACGCAAAGACCGTTCGTTGAGCATGTTTGGCTCGGTGAACAGCACACTCTACTCAAACTGCTACTACTGCGAAAACATGGTATATCGCCCTCAGCTTTCGATCCATCTGGATTGAAGCATGGCACTGTGTCTGCCGATAAAGCAAGCCTAGACCATGCTAAGGCTACTATTACAATAGGTACTCGAAAAAACATTAGAATTGTATCCAGTAATAAATAATGACATCAATTGATTTTCGAAATCAGCTGGTAGAAGAAAATATGAAGAAATGTCGCTGATGAACAGATCAGCGCTGGGGAAAGAGCAGATGCTTTACAAACATACTAGATCCGATCGAAACAAGTGTTCTCCGTCGCCAACAATGAGACAAATTTCCATCCCATCTCTAAGACGCCGCGTCTTCGAGGTAAGGCATGTTTGGAATTGCAGGCACTAGCGCGATTCTAAGCATTCTGCTATGACTTGAGGAACTTGGATTTGTTCAAATCCTTGATACCATATGCATGGGAAGAGCCGAAGACCTGCTCATGAGGCTCCACCAGGAGGCAAACTGCGACCTCTCGCTCTGACATCGGAATGATAAGATCAGGCGAAACAAAACAACGCTCATAGCTTAGTGTTTCGAACAAACTGCGAAACCGCGTGATGCGACAACGAATAAGAGAGACTAATAAGAGACCGGGCATAATTTGGTCGTTGTCTTCTGCATTCAATTGCACCGCATTTGAGCTGCATCTGTAAATCAAGCGAGAAACCATTTCGAAGCAGGTGTAGAACTTCGAGTTTCGGGATCTTGCGTACCGCCTTCTTTAAACGCGGATGGCATTGAAAATCATCGGGTAATCGCAAGGCCACGATCTCTTCATTTGCTGTGGCTAGATAGATGCACCTGATCGCGATGCAGCTTCAGAAATCAATCCAATATGACTCTATGGACTTGGAGGCTATGTGGTAAGAGGCAAACTTTCTCAAGAGGCATGTGCGCATGAAGAGGTGTTCACCGGGAGTTTCACCCAGTAGGGTGAGCTCGGACTCACTTGAGCGTAATCCATGAAATTAACAACACAACGCATTCTCGAAGCCTCAGGATCATTATCCTACCATCGCCATGGCGTGACTCGTAGGCGCGCGTTTCGGGCTCATCCTCGCCTTGTTCCGGGCGTTGGACTGACTCGACCTGTTCACACAGTCAGGGAACTGGCTATTATGGTATCCACGGCGAGTCCCAATATTCAAGTGGTAGGGCGACGCGTATAACGATTTCCAGCATTTCGGAGGTTTGCAATGTGATAGGCAGTATCCCATCTGATTTGAGCAGTACAAGGCATTCTGATGGTCGCGAGATGGAGTATTTGGGAATGACCCGCACCATTTCGAGTCCAAAATATCAGGTGACTTTACTACCAGAATCTGGGAATCTTTCGAATCTTGACAGACCATCACAAAATGGGCATTCTTAGGGTCTTTGTAGCACGATTGAGTCACGCCTTCTAAAGTATTTGAGCTTTCTAAAACATGGGGAAGCGTTCTGAGTGCACGTGACTATTTTGAAGCATTACCCAAGATAAACCCCTGTTTCGGCAGAACTATAGAACAAATGCAATTCATTAGACATTAACACACGATTCTCAGCCTATTTCGAACAAATCTCTCTTCTTCAAAATTACTCGCGGGAGGCCTCGGAAGAAGGCGCTGGTGATGTCCGTACTTCGAGTATGCCGGTGCGCAAATAGTCCACCGAGATCAATGGAGGTTCCAAAGCAAGCACCTCCTCGACTTCGACCCTCACAGCCTTCATCCCTCCGAGCATGTCATACATCTTCTTCTTTAGCAATCGATTGTAATGCACATGATGAACGAGATCTTGGCGAAGATCGGCGATCACTTTCTTTTGACGTTCACGAAATGCTGCTTGAGCTTGTCGATTCTTCTTTCGCCTGCGATCCTTTGACACGCCATCGACAGCAGCACTTATAGCAAATCAGCCATTGTTTAGATCATACATGATATGACGTCTTACCTTTCTGCTTTCATGGCATACTCGCTTGGATGAGATGTCCTCGCTGATTTGGTACGTGGTACGGCGCTCCCAATAATGGGGGTGCTTGGAGAGCTCTGTATAGGACTGGGCCACTGGCTTTCGTCCAAAGACTGTGGCTTCATGCTTATCAGTGATGAAGAATATATGAAATCAAAGGAAAGCTCACCGTGTATACTTGTTCGTACATCGCGGGTCGCATGTCCTCAAAGTGAAGAGGCAGTGACATACCAGGAAATTCCGTCATCATCTGCTCGAAGTGCAGCTCGTTATTTTGATCGTAGTCCATATCTTTCTTGATCTTGTATCGCAAACTTGATATTTTATATTCGCCACATCTGGGACCTTGATATAGTTATCAAGAAATGTCACACCCAGACTGCGAAAGCCATAAGCACACATTGAATCCCGGCATACTATTTGACTGCTCTCGTATGTTCCGATAGAGCGAGATAAGTGCAGATCACATGTAGCTAGGCTTTCGTCGGAGCCTTGTACATCCAAGGGCTCAAGGCAGGTCAAAATATACCGACAACACGATGGAAAATTCCCAGCTGAGGCGCAATGAGGTCAATGGCTGGCGATCAACGTGTCAAAAGATGACAAAGCTCACTTAGATTTATGCTGGAGAATTGCGCCAAAGAGCCCAATTTGTATGGAGCCTGTTTGATAGGTAATCATGGCGGGATACCGAACCGGAGGTTCATCCGAGAAGGTCGCCCATATGCAGGTCTGATGAATAAGATAGCCTTTCAGATCGCGGCAATGACGGCAAAGGAACATGTTGATGCATTTCCGAGTCGGTTTCGCTATGCGGTTACTAACAACCCCGACCTTTCAAAGAAAAATGCCAATTGCCATTATCTTTGCTTCGTGCCTAGTAATCTGGTACAAAAATACCGGTTGTTTCCCTGATCAGGTCATCAAGAATTAATTACTGCTTTTCTCGGTTTTTTTGGAGGCTACCAATCAAGGCCCCGTCCCATGCACAGGATTTCCTTCTGTTGTTTGACTGCCGCAGCTCCACGTTTTTAGACTTGGCGAGCTTGGGGAAACAAAATGCGAAGCGTTCCGTGCTGATATTGCTGAGATCTACAAATCGTTCCATCGATATGTGGAAGCTCGGCGTTGTTTTTTAGATGTCAAGAGTGCATTTCCAGAGCGTCGTGGAAGGAGCCGAGTAGGTGTAACCTCAGTAAGTCATCTCATCGATGCCATGTACATTCAGCCGGGTCTGACTTCATGATTTAAGGAACCGAAAGGTACGTGCAGAACTCATACGTTGCAGGACCGAATTTTTAGTCTTCGTTTATTGGTTGATCTATGCCATTTCGTAACCCACATTGACAGCTGGGACGCAGTCAAGTGACTTCAGGGTGTCTTCTTTAATGTTTCTTTGAACAACACTTTCATCTAATGCCTTCAGTACTGCGGCAGTTTAAATGAAATGGACTGAAAACGTTGAAAACATGTATTCACATTCTAGCACTGCAACTTCGCACGTCTGTAAGAATTCCTCTCTTAAGGGAAACAACCCACGTAGATTCACACATGGCATGGCAGCTTGTCACCACAGCGCCTAGAATACTACCAAGACAGAAAGAAAGTCCCTGCATACCCTCCGGCTGCAGATTAGCGAGGCTTCATCGTGGTAGAAGAGTCATCAGGTACCAGATTATAGTTTGGGATAGCATCGGAGTGGAAAGCGATCACTCCTCCCCTTCAGGGTTTGTCGAAGATACCCGCCAACCCAATGGTGAAGGCGTGAGATCTGAGCATTCCCAAGCACGCCTTGCTACAGAGACAAGATGAGTGATGGGTGGTCGTACCGAGGATATCGAAGCATGGAATGCTGTAGCCGCTAAGATCTTCCAAAATCCGCAAGGGATGTTACCGTGATGCCGGGTCAAAACGTGGTGGATAAGTGGCTAACATCTCTACTTAGACACGGGTATTAAGACCACGGTACATTTTAGGGAGCTAGATGTAGGTCGAGATCAGGTAACAAAGACTTGATGCCTTCTTAGACGAATCTTGATCCATGATCTATCGCCATCCGTCTCCATTTGTCACAGACATGAACAACGAGACTCAAAGATACCTCTCGTACTTTGATGCTCTCTTATGCCAGAAGGCAAGTCGACTGTTGTAAATTCAGAGCGTCATGCCGAATCGTTCCAACACTGCCGCAGACCCCTGTACGAGATGCGAACGAAATGAGGAGTTGGCATGTCACGCAACCACGACTGGGCTTGACTCCATAAAATGCCTTAGTCGATGATTTTGGTACTTTGACTGTCACTGATGCAAAGAACTCTCGTTGTTATATTGCTTACTGTAAGCTTTCCCTATACAAGTCCGCAGAAGTGATCATTGTTCCGCGCTGAACCCAAAGTCTCCTTACTAAACGTCTTTCGCGCATCTCATCCGAATAACGCGATGCTCTAACCTCAGTTCCAGAGTCAATCTAGCCTCGCTTGCAAAACTTTTCTATTGCAGATACCTGAGTGCAACGAATCATTCTCCTTACTTAAAAAAAGTATCTCTCGTTGCTCATACCAGAGACTGTCTACTTCACGTAACATTATCAATGTCTTTAATAAGACAAACGATCATGTAACGGCAATTTAGGCCAGTTTCATCATCACAAGACCAAACAATTTTATTTTAATTAGCGAATGAGGATGTCTGGATCAGATGTCAGTCGAACCTCGTGAAGGGACCTCTCCCTACTACTCCGATCTGCCCAAAATGTGAGTGAAGAGGACATGAAAGAGGCAGATGGTTTGACAGATCAGCGGGCCCTGTTACAGTACCACGGGATCCACTGAGACCGACTTCGAAGGATCTGCAGGGACTTGGTGGCATGCTCAGATTACAACCTTGGCAGAAGACGGCGAAAGGGTAATGATACGGTTGGATGGCATGGTTTTCCAACTCAAGGATTTGCTGCATTCTGCGGGCGGAGGAAAGAGTTAGAAAAGCATCGCTAGTCGAGTATCGATCATGAAAGGGCTCAGTGCACCGATATGCGTATCCCTGAAGCTTCCGTGGGCACGGCTTCCCTCTCTCGCTTGTCTCTATTGACATTGAGTTCTGTCTCGCTATTCTTGACTCATCTATAAAGCCATTCATGGCGTAAACATCCACTCTCATGTAAACATCCACTCTCATGTTCTTCGCACTCGTGATTTTATGTCGCCTAACGACTCATATCCTATTCATGTGCAAAGCAGGAGTGAAGAAAGGAGTTGCATTCGCTTAGTCACGTGATCTCGACGTCTCCTCGTTCGAGTCACTTTCTCATGGACTCCGGCCGAAAAGATGATTCTCCTTCTTGAAGAAGGGAATTGAAGTCGCAAGAGATTAGATTGTGATGATCGAGCTAGAGGCTGGCCAGACTAATAGATTCGGCAAACAGTGGCTCATTTGGGCATCTCGAGCACATCAGAGTCACGAACTACCTCAGAATTTCAGTTGAAGTTTGRCATGATACTCACGGAAATCGTACAAACTCTGAGGCAAGGAACAACAACATCAAGTTAGGTAACTGCTATGGGGTTTTCTTCAGATCGTGGGTAAGTTGGTTAGGTACCTCTCAACTGCGCCAAATCCAGCCACGTGATTTCAACCTTGATAGCTAGACCCGGCTCACTCGGTCCTCATGTGTTTTCGCGGGGAAATCTACTCCGTAATGATGAAGTCTCTCTCAATGTTGGCTTTCGATCGCGTGACACAATAAATGGGTCGGGGGGGGGGATAAGTAAATGATAGAGAGATAGACATGAGTAAGTATATAATCCCTCCCTAATTGTTTAGAAGAGTGAGATTACAAAACATACATGAAGTAGTTGATTCTAGAATGGTGGCATAGACCGTGAGATACAAGCAAGTACTTCATTCACTCACTCTTGGTTAAATTACCGCGAGCAGGGTTGTTTTCGTCCCGCATGCATGCCTTGGGAGGATTCGATCCACTTCCCGCTGGCAAACTGCGCCATCGTACTGGAATGACCGTTTCCATTGCATTGGATCCCAGCCCATCCCACCCTGACCACCCTTATTCACTCCTCGAACTCCCACTTCACTTTCGTTCTCGTATTGCCATCATCCCCGATCCGCCCAGTCATTCCATCGATACTGATTACACTCGTTTAACAGCATCTCCAGTTTTCCCCAGTGTACTCTCTTCACTCCCCCAGAACACGAACGATATTGGGAACGGAATAATTGTTCACTAACCCCAAAATCGGAGATTGGAACAGAACAAGAACGACATCCCTGGTCTTACTAGGCATACCAGTTGTTCTTCTTCGAAACGAAACGCGCGACGTGGATAATCTAGATAGACAGATCTGAATTGAAGAGGGACAAGGAATGATCGCGACGCACTTCTCAGACTCGAATTCCGCGACTTTGATTGAAGGATTGATTTTGTTGAAGCAATTCGTGCTATTCTCCTTTCGCTAGCTTCAATCGGACGACCTAAGTGCTGAGGCACAGAAAGATACAGTTTGCAACAAGGACAGCGACGCCGAGAGACACGATTGGGACTCGTCGACATTGCGTACCAGAGAAGATTTTTACCACCTGGTTCTGCTGAACAGGGTTCCAACACGTCAAAATGCAACCACCAACGCTGCTCGTTACTTTCTCCGTCTTGTCGATCATATCATCAACAGCCGCACAAACGAACGCGGCTCCAGCAGCTGCAGCCCCCTCACCAGACGGGCTCATCGTTCCCTTCAAGTCAGGCCTACCCGTCTGCGCCTCGAAATGCGGACCTCTCTTCGACGTACAAGGGAAATGCTCTCCGCCGTTTATCGCCGCCGTCGACAATGAATGCTTCTGTACCGATTCGCGACTTACACCTTTGGACAACGATAACGGCGTATCTCTCGTTTGCGGAGCAGAAAGCTGTCAAGATCCAACACAACAGCAAGCTGTCAAGACATGGTATGATGGTCTCTGCAAGAAGAAACAAGCCGGGCCACCACAAGTCGTGACGAGTACGGCTTCGAATGGTGCGACTACAATACAAACGAATACAAGCAAACCAAAGCCTGCTACAGGAGGAGCGGCACAACCCAGCTGGTACGTTATCCTTCAAAACTCCTCCCAATTTGACAGTCAAATTTAACAACAAATTACAGGATGTCCTCCCACTACAAGTGGGTGATTATGATCGTGATAATATTCTGCGCCATTGTATTCGGCTGGATCGGAGCCTGTATCTTCCGCCGCAGATATCTTCGCAAGAAGGAGAAAGAGATCGAGATGGCGCCGCCAATAGCTTGGGGACCTCATCAAATGCAAGGCGCAACTGGCGGATACGCCTACGGCGATGGGGTCATGGATGCGAACAAAGGTGGACCTAGTGGTGCGGGCGGACATGCAAAGGAATATGCCGCGGCTGCGGTTACGCCTGCTGATGGCAGAAAAGCAGAGAGGGGGAGTAAGTGGTTGCGTAAAAAGACTAGGACGTGATGAATCTCATCCGCTGTGGTCTATTCTCTTCTATTTGTGCGGATCAGGGTACTCTGGACTTAGCGTTTAAAGGAAACGCCGTCACGGATGGGCAATCTTGATGTTTTGGGCTTCTTTCGAATCGAAGAACCGTAGCTGTGCTTTTACTTGACTGTCTCTATTTTCCATATGGGATGGGCATCGCTCTAGCAGAGTTGTTAATGAACTTCGATCGATCGATCTGCGGGGAAAGCGATCAGATATTATGATAGCGTGGCGAATTTCTAATGTGTATAATTTTCTCACGCTGTGAAGAGACTTTCCCTTTTGGTCGTCTGGGTACTTTGTGGCAGTTGTGCGAAAATAAAGGTCCATTCTGCAATTGACAAGGCCATCTTCTGGGGATCTGGAAGTGTAAGTGGTAGCAGATTGGACTTTCACTTACTTCAAGTTTACTGTTTATGAAATTGCACGTCCAACAGCTCAATTACTCTTGCAGGGTGACTTTTACTCACTGCTCTGCTTTCTCGCTATAGTGCCCAGCGTGATAAACAAAACGGCAGTCCTCTCATCGAACTCTCGATAGTCCGGAATGATGCTCACCTTCACACATCTATTGTCCACTATTATTCGACTCCTACCTCCCACTCAACTTTAGTCCCTAAAACCCAATATCAGACCGGGGGAGTGGTAATTTTGCGAAGTGGGAGTGGGGGTTTTGAGTGGGCTTGAGAGAAGAGTATTGGCCTCTAACTGATCGCACAAAGGGAAACTAGAAGACGATTGGAGCTCAAAGTATAGGCTTGAGGACACCTCGCTCACTCTTCCGCGTCATTTCCTTCATCTTCTCAAGTCCATTCAATAAACTGAGGTAATCGACTAGGTTGGGAAAGATTCACTCTTGAGCAAGGTTCTGGCCAGAAGGTGGAGGTGGAAGGCTATTTAGTCTTCGTTCGTCGACGAGCATTCTGTGATGTTCAACAACTCCAACAACACCTTTGAATTCCCTCCTCTCGATACATTTCCTCATACTGTGCTTAGTGTAGCTCTGAGCCAACCACGTTCCCTTGACTGACGAGCTGCGCAAAGAGCATCTTTTCTTTCCTCTCCTCCCACAACTACCTGGACCCAACGACCACATATCTGCATGCGACAAAGTTTTCTCAAAACCTCCCTTAAGATAGGTGCTTGGTACGTCCTCAATCCTCCCAGACTCTCGAACTCATAATATATCATCTTCCACTTCACTACCTCAGCTCTCTTATCACTTGCTTACATCTTTTCCTCTACCATAGACACTTGAGCGAAGAGGGATCTCCTCAAGGCGGCATCTATGTAGCTTCGACTTGAAAATCGGACCATACCTTCACTTCTCGCATTGTTACTCACCAGTGTTGAGACATAGCAGATACTCAGCTCAGTATCCTCCACAAATTCCCTTACACACCCTCCTATTTACTTCCGGCGATACGCTTCTCCGACTTCATCCGACTAGTCTCTACAGCTCATTTGCAAGATAGTGTTCACATATCATATCCCTCATATCATAACTCTCAGCTCTTAGTTTTGGGACCGACTCTAACATGGCATCAACACCAAGCCCTCGCCATCAGACGACCCACCATATCCCAGGTGTACCACTCACATATAGTAACACATCTGCCAACACACCTCCATACCAGCCATATACACCACCAAAGTCTCCACATGACCACATTCACCACCAAGAATCCTTCTCATCATACTCACCTCAGACCAACTCCCAACAAATCCGAGTCTTACAAGAAACCATCAATAGACTCCAGCTTGTTGATTCATCTCGGGCAGAAGCCATCACCGAGCAGAAGATCGAGATCGCTGTGCTGAAGAATGATCTTTATCATGCCAAACAGAAGGTTGATGATAAAGAAGCTGTAATCAACAGCTTGGGTATCGTAATTGGATCCATTACTCGTGGTGCTCCTGTTGCGGCACTACCTCAGGCTCTGGAGGCCACTCGCACCACCCAGGCCTTGGACGGTGAGAGTAAGATCTCAGCTTTGGAAACGGAGATCGAGCACTACAGAAAGTCGGACCGGCGCTTGAGATCTAGGATCCAAAACCTGGAGCGAGAAGCTGAGGCTCGTGGTCATGAAAAAGAGCGCGAAAATGATGCTGGTTCATATGATAGAGAGCACAAAGTTCGGGTCCGTGAAGACGGCTGGGTTGATTGTGATCGTATCGCTCAAAGACAGGCTTCTGAGAAGGGAAAGGGCAATTTGATCGAGGGTGATATCGGTCTTGGCTCGGGCTCGGCTAATCCGCCACAAAGTCAACAAGAATACCACCACACGATTAAAGCTGGACTCACAGGTTCTCAACTTGTCGGAAGCTGGGGAGAGGATTTTCACGCAAACTTGCCAAATATTCCCAATACTCCTGCTACTGGACAATCATTTAACCCTGTAAATGCAGATGTTGGAATGTGCAGCCTGGAAGATTTCTTGGATAATGATGGGTATCCCGCTCCTCTCAATTTCCCACCTCCTCTCTCCGGACGGCTCTCAACCATTCCATCGACCGCATCCAACAACTTCCCTCCTTCAATTACAGCTCAGTCTTCGTCTCTGACCACTGATGCTCAGTTCCCTAGAATCGAAGAGGATGAACGCCACATCGACGAGCAGATTAAGGAAAATCAAGAAGCAATGGCACAATTCAGCAACATGCCAACGCCAGGTGTGATCAGAACTGGTTTCAAGCGTGAGGGCACTTTCCGTGGTCAAGACTATGACAAGATGAAAGTCATCCAGCCACTTCAAAATTTCGGTCGTTTCGCGCCTCGGAACTTCGGTTCTCAACCTTGCCAGTCCAGACGTGGACCTCCTACTGGTCCTCGTGCGATGCTCGAGCCTTCCCTAGACAAATCCTTCGACCAAAATCTCTGGGATGATTCTCAAGATCTCAACGGTGCGGTTGAGGCGCACATGCGCGCTGCTAATGGTCGGGGTGATACTCGTTTCCCGGATCTCTTTCGCTATGGTATCCAGTATATCCCCGTGGAGACAGACTCAAATTACCTACGTACGGTTACCATCAGCAATCTTCCTCTAGGTACTACGGTCCTAGATGTTCTGGCTCGCGTGCGCGGTGGCGAGGTCTTGAGTGCTACAATTGTGAAGATGGGGCTTATTGCGCCAGAGACACTTCAAGCTCGGGTGGTGTTCAAGCATGAAGCTGCCGCCGAAGAATACGCCAACTATGCATCCTCTCACCCTATCTGCTTTGGTGATGATGCTACTTCAGAAGTCACAGTCGTATCAACACCTACCTACCCCATTTACGCAAAAACCCAATCACGTCTCCGAGAGCAAACTCGTTGCCTATCCATCCCCTGCATCCCCCACAACTTCAGCCCCGACGCCCTAGAATATAATCTAGCATGCGGAAACGGTCATCGGGCACAAGGTCTCATCGAGATGTACGTCGACTCAGCCTACACCTTACATCTCGAGTTCTCCAGCATCGAACTCGCCAACTCAGCATGGAATATCCTGCAATCGCGGAGCAATTACCGTGGCATGCAGTGCCATTGGGAAGCCGATTCCTGTGCAGGTGATGTGGAAGAGTTGAAGTTAGAGCTCCCTCCGAGACCAAAGATGTTGCCGGATAATTGGAGTGAGAATCGTGGAGCTGTGGATTTTGATGGGGTAGTCGGAGCGGCTCGAAAGACTCTTGCTGCGCTGGAGAAGCAGGAGGTTATCATTCCTGATCTTGCGGTTGTGAAGCTAAAGGCTACTAGTTGGGCTGATGAGGTTAATGATGAGTTTGAGGATGAAGACTTCACCAAGACAGGGGGAGCTAAGGGTAGGGCTGTAGGTGAGAATGAATTCAGGGACTCTGGTAGCGGTGGTGAGGGCCAGAAGCCAGCTTCGGACTTTGTGATGCATGGTGTTGATTTGGCGACATCTCAGATTGGCATTGAGTCTCCAGAGATAATTCAAGGTCAGTTGAGAAAAGCCAGTGCCTGGAATAACTCGCAAGAAAACAAGCCAAGCAGCTCGAGCAAACACCAAAACACCACCACCATTGGCGCATCCTCATCCACCAAAATTACAGTCCTAACAGTTGATCAAGAACTTTCAGCTGCTATCAACGCATTTAATACCAACAAAGATCTCGCCACACCCACTTCTAACAGCTCCTCAACTTTCACAGCAGCCACCCCAGCTCTGTCATCTCAAAACCGCTCCGTCGGTCTCGCCGGCTCCAAATACTCAAGCCCAACACCCGATTTCGTGGACACCGCAAGCCGTCCTCGTTCCTTCAATAAAAGCACCTCTTCCCTAACCTTCGACTCTCCTTCAGTCCCTGACCTGGGCTCAATACAAAATCTAGTCTCAGACGAGCCAGCAAGCAAGAAGCAGCGCTTCTCGTATAGTCCGCCACGAGTCGATCTTGATGATTTGATCAAGAGTGCGAGATCGAGTCTAGCTAGTCAGGGTGTTGGTGGGGGGCATGTTAGAGAGGAGATGGATAATAGGGTTGAGGTTGAGAGTGAGGAAGTTGGTGAGAAGGAAGTTGAGATGGCTACGAAGCCGAGGGTTCAGCTCTTTAAATGGTTCAAGCCTTCCAGTGTTGCTGATGAGAAGCGCGGATGTGATGGCGCAGATGAGGAGGTTGATGAGTTGAATTTGGAAAGCCGGGCTGAGAAGTTGAGTGGTGCCTCTAATTCTCCTTCCCCCACGGCTCCTGTTGAGCAGGAAGTCGTTGAGGAGAAAGCCGTTAATCCCGATGAGGTTGACTTGGAAGATGAGAATGAAGATGATGTGTCCGCAGAGGAGACTCTCAAGTTTTGTAAGGCAGTTTTCGGTCTTGACCTCTGAGCCTTCTAGATCCTTTGAATCAAACTCAGGAGAGGAGATTAATTTCAAGCATGAGAAAAAAAAGTCTTGAAGCCTCTACTGAGAGCGCAAATCAACTTCTCAATCGACGTCCGGCTCTCCCTGATCTATATTCGGAGATCGCGAAAGATGGCCAGCGTTGCTGCTCGGTCTCTGCACAGATTTTCATCATCAATATCTGTGCAGACATATTCATCATTTTGGCAGATATCACCATGGCACATTCCATCTTTCTCCGAAAGGTCTTCTCTCAGGATTGGTTTCAGCGTCTAATTGTCAGCATTTCCTGACGCTGGATGAGAACGATGGTGAACATGTTTCTTCAGCAAGATATTTATAGAGGTAGAAATATCTTTTGCTCTTCGTATCCGCAACATCTCCAAAAAATACGCAGAGCGAGACAGACAGGAAGAATTTCGGGCATTTCCAGGAAGCCATCTACAGATGTATTACTAGCACAAACCAATATTTTTAACCACTTCCAATCGAGTGTTTTTCTCGGGGTGTGAGTAGATCCCACAACACGGACTGGGGCATAGCGTTGATTATTTTATCAAGTTATTTGCTTAATTAGACTGGTTATGATTTGGGGGATGGATATATCTCTAAAAGCCATGAATAACTCAACCAGTCTTTCGGAGTTTTGTAGAGAGATCGTGTATTCGATGTTATCTTTCCTTGCTTCCGTCTTCCAGATAAGGAGAGGGAATTTAGTTCATCCCCATTATTTCGATACATCACATCACATTTTTATTTGTTTTTTCTTTCAGAAATCGACAAGCGGCATAATTTGTTTCCATCACACACATCAAGCGCTGAGATACTATAGGTACCTAAATCGGTGTTCCCTACTTGATAGAAATTACCTATCTGAAAGTGGGTAACGTCATCTCAAGTCACGAAAGCCAGCGACCCACCACGCAGCGCACCAGCCGCAGAATGCGCGCAGGGAAATACGACGTGCAACAAAAAAAGCAGAGAGCCAATTACACGAGTGAACGGAAATACGGGCGGGAATCGATCATGTGTTTCAGATGGGTAGTGAGATATGACGTGTGATAGGAGTTGAGAGCAAGGCGGGTTAAGAGATGGATTGGGAGATGGCTGAGGATGGTGAGAGGAGTAGCGTTCTGAGATAGTGGATGAAAAGATGACGTGTAATGGAACTATCGAAAGGGAGGGCTGAGTTGGCGTATCAAGATTGGCATTCACGATAAGGAATCATGTAGTATAACGTGCAAAAGGATCTGAGGGGTTCTGTATTCGCGTGGAGGGGCAAGCTGGACTGAAGATGTATATTGTGATGTATTAGGCTAGGTTGAGAAAGAGTTTACTTGGTACTAAAGAGGTGAGTTCTTTATTAGCTTGGTTTGTAGTCTGGTATCACGCTTAGGCATGGTGCGGGTACGTGAGATTTCTGGGGGTGTTATTCTTAGCAGAAGTAATGTCTATATCCGTCTGTGTAACGACTTGATGTGTGATGTGAGGATTATATGTGTGCTTTGCAACTACAGATACAGAGTACTACCTAGAAACAAGATAGGGGTACGTTCGATAATGAGATAATAAGAAGAATGCAGTGAAAGACTTGACAGTATAAATTGGTAATACAACATTATATACAAAGAATTCCTGCCATTGTCCTGTTGGGAAGCCATGTTATGCTATCTTGCTTCATGTATCCTTTAACACGACTAGACATAAAGCTAAATCGGTGTACCAGTTGGGACTCGCAGGACTTGAACTTATCGGCGGCACCTCCTTTATCTTTACCTCCACTTGACTAGTTCATGCAGTCCAAATCGTTGTGAGACCAAATCTGACCATTTAGATGGCATGAGCCGCAGTAGCAGGCACGGAAACAGCGGGAGTTGCTACAGCAGGAGCTGCTTGAACAGGTGCTGGCGCTGGGGCTTGAGCTGGAAGTGCGCCACCTGGTGCACCTCCTTCCTGTGGTTTGTCTGGTGTAAAGCTGTAAAATATGTGAGTCTTGACAACCTAAATCCTCGCGCTATTCCTGGTACATACGCTGCGTTTCCAAGAGGAAGTTTTCCCACAGTTCCAGCGGTTATAAGATCGCTGTCTACACTCGGCGCTGAAGCTTGTGCAGCTTTGACGAAGGCGACGACTTGAGCTGCGTTTGCGCTGTCCACATATTAGCTCAAGCTAGTATTGATCTGGATAGATTAAGCGACGTACGGATTGATGATCATGACTTGTCCGGTTTGACAATGTGGTCCAGTCGCACAATAGATGAGCATTGGCTCGGTAGTCAATACTGGCATGTTGAAGGTCCCAACATCAGTCTGCCCGTCCACAAATGGTATATGGCCGCTGCTCACACCGCCCGCAAGAGGGGTGCAAGGAGCTTCAATTGTGCTTTGAGTCGCGGTATGATTGCCGTTACTGAATTGGAACTGGATCACATCTCCGACAGCGGCAACGATCGAGTTTGGGGCGAATGTGTCTTGCGGTCCACCAACAACAACAGGAATCAGTTGATTCGCGCGAGGAACTACAGCAATCAGTAACGAAGTGCGACTTCTAATGTATGACTTACCGACAAGGCCACCTGTTGCCGTTAAAGTGGTGAAGGAATTTGGCAGAGCGCCAACAGTTGCAGCAAAAACGGCCGACGATAGAATGAACTTCATGATGTTGATAGTGTATGGTGATGAAATATAGGAACCGGTCAACGGATAGATGCTGCAGAGAAATAAAGAATGACAAGCACCGATCTACGGTAATATTACAGAGAAGTAAAGATGGTAAAAATAGAAAGTCAAAAGAATGCACAACCAACCGAAACCAAAGGAAAGGATGAATACAACAGAAGGGATATATATTATTCAATGCTACGGATTCACTTCGGGATCCAAGGCAAGCAATCAAATTCCCGGGCCTTGTCAACGTACGATAGCCACGTCAAGAAAGCTCTGAAACCGAAATGCCCGCCTGCTGCAATGATCAGATAGCTTGGTTTTGAGGTTTCACATTATTTTAAGCTTGGATTTACTTACGACTCCGCCATATTCATCCCTTCATTAGCGAAACTCGCAGCCTATGCTTGTGCATGCACAATGGTGGATTTACTCTAGAGCTGCGGTTGGTATAGATGGAAGATATGGAGCAGTCAAGACTTCAACTTGTAATGCCAACGTAGACTGAGTTCCGGGTATCATAGGCGAGAGGCTTAGCCCGAAGGCTGATCCACGGGAGGAGCAGGTACAAAGGGAAAGTCGTGCCGCGTTTGGAGTTTGGATATTTGTCGGCACCCCACAATTCAGAGAACAGCCTCTTTCTCTGAGAAAGAGGCTATTTTGTATTTTCCAAGTCCACAAAATCGATGAGCTGCGTAGACAGTTGTTTGAAGATCGCCAAGTGTGGATCCTGGGGTCTCGGCAATAGCCTGTTAGTAACTGCCAAGATGCTTGATCACCGTTTGGAAACGCTGCTCTGTGTCAACAGAATGAGCGTTAGAGTGAACGAAAATCCCCTTCAGACGAAATTTAGTGCCGCCATCTGTACTACGTATATTCGTTCGTGCTTTTGGTCTAGGTTCGTTTCGACAGGAAAGGAAAAAAAGGAAGTAAGTGTCTGAGATGAGTAAGTTGTGTCGCGAGCTTGCTTGCTGCAAAAGAAGGGCTGCGGTATCAACCGGGAAAAAAGAAAGGTAAACCAAGTGTCACGTAACCGAATTATATAAACGAACACAAAGAAGGTTTTTTTGTGCAAAGTGCTTCAACGCTGAAAATGCTATCGGTAGCTCGCTAAATATCGAAGGGGCTTAAGCGAGATAGTTGCCGATTCTTGACGACGGGAGCATATCAACTCGCCTTCCTTACTATAGCGTTTTAATGCATATCGAAAGTCATCTTTGACAAGTATCACTCTGGTTGAGTAAGGGTGATTGTCAACCAACGGATACACGATTCGATGGTGGTTTCATACCCCGGAATTTCGATGGGTATGGCAATCTCGGCTCGAAAAGCTGAAGCCATACCCGGAAATTCGCTGGAAAGCAACGAGCCTGCACTTTGCCGATGCAGATCTTGCTATCAAAGCTTTTGGGCAGGTCCAGAAGTCGTGATTGATAAGTCTGTGAGCTAAAATATAGACTCTGTTAATTTCACAATGGCCAAATGTCTCCGTTTGCCAGTTCTGAGCTAGCAACGGCAAGTTGAAAGGATGTTTTATTCACTGCACCTGATTTACCCAAAGTGGTCTTGTCAACATATCATAACTATAGCTTGAATGGTTTTAGTATCCCGTTCCCTTGGAAACTACAACAGCTGTGCAATATTAATCGCAACTAACCATACGCACAACCCATGTCGAAGCCATCTTCGGAATTCTGTGTGAACATACAGATCATCGTTACTAGGGTGATTCACCTTCTCTCTGAATCTCCTATCTCCACCTTTGAATTGTAACAGGAAGCGATTCAAAAACGCTGAATTAATCGTCCATGATAGCTTACGATAGCAACCTCCAACGCAAATATTGAAGTGAACAACCTCACCATTTCACGTAACAACGGCTGACGCATATAACAGCGCTGAAATTTTCAAGTTCTCACTTCAGTACTACAGACGATATTGAAACAGAAACAAGATCGCAATTGTCATTCGCGATTATTGTTTGACTTCCGCCAACCGCCACCATTTCCTCTGTGGTTTTTATGAGGCTAGTGGGTTTTATGAGACGAAAGAGGATGAAGGTTCCCTACAGAATTTCGTATTAGCTATCGCTAAACTTCACGAGGAGTCTATCTCCTCTACAGGAAAGTTTGGCTTCACTGTACTACGGATGGAGGAAACTACCCTTTCCAGACCTCTTGGTATGATCCTTGGGAATAATTCTTCTCAAGACAATCGCGTGAGGAAGCAGAGTGGGAGAAACTTTCCAGAGGCAGAACGAAGAAATGGATGACCTCATAGCTGCCTTATTCGAGAAGGTAACTCGCGGTTTGCTACGGCCGCTACACATCGGTGGCAGATCTATCAAACCAAATTTCTGTCAAAGTAATTTGTGGCATGGCAATGCAGGCTTCGATCTGGAGAAAAAGAGGCTGACATCATATGATACATGTATGCCTCCTGCTGAGAATGGATTGGACATCGAAACTTTCCAGCTTGGAATTTTTATAGACAGTTTTAGATTGCTGGAGGCAACACACTACGAAACCAAACCTCGCCATCAGGGTTTGTAAGGCGAACTTGTTAAGCCCTCCGAGCCATTGGAAGATCTTGATGATCGAAATGCGCTCAATCAATTGTGAGGTCCGCCGCAGAAAGCTTCATGTGTTAGTCTATAAATACGACTTCAGATAAGCGAGCTGACATCTCGGTGTCGGCTCAGCGGCCCAGAAGCAAAAACACGAGGGCGTTGGGTGCAATATTGTATGTTTAAACAAGACTTTTCTGCTGGCGCGAGTTTCTAGCGCCATGAAAGAGGTGAAACGCTTAGTTGCCAAGTATTCCGATGATTTCGGAGGGTTTGAAAGGCCGACTGACTGGTGCATATTAGAAAGAAGACTAAGGATCTTTTGTGTTTTAATCACTTTGTAATTTGGTGTGACATAAATTGGTACGCAATTTAGTTCGGTGCAAAATCACAAGACCAGTCTTGTGCCTCTTCTGTATCTGGATGGAATAGTGGTATAGGCCGTCCCTAGGCGAGCCTTGGTCACTAGGTGTGCTAAGAATCAAGCTTGGACGAAGTTCTCGCAGGTACTCATGAGACTGCGCAGCGGCATTTTTGAGAGGCAGTAAATCTAAGACGTAGCAAGCTCGAGCGAACACCAGGAAGCATGCACGACAAAAAATTTCTAGATTTCTCGTCACCTGTCTCATTCATATTCAAACCTCTCCATCTTTTCCACTATTCCAATATCGCTTTTTTCTTTTAAGAAATGGTTGTCCAAGAACCAAGTTACGAACTCCATGCTCGTACACTAAGCATCTGATATTAAAAGGTGGCTTATGCAGAGAGTGTCCTGCGCTCCACTCGAAGGTAACTTCGCCGCTACTCCTTACTTCTCCTTCCGGAAATTCAATGACGACTTCTTGAAGTCCTAGATCATCCGCATTTTCGTGTGGCTTAACGATCAAGCCCAGAGAAGCTGCATATCCAAGAGAAATCAAGTTTTGGGGAAACCCTGGGTCCAGATTCGCTGTTGTTGGAACGCTAACACCATTTGCAATTATGTAGCCAGATATGCCACCCATAGTTTCGCTTCCATTGAAACGTTGTAGATAGTTAGACGCAGGTTTCACCGATGTGAAGTCTCGTACGGTATTACTTGAACTTGGAGGAGCTGGATCTCGTTGAGCTGACAAACCTGAGATGCGCTGCTGCCTGTGTCTTAGTTGTGGATGTTTAGACGCTGGCTGTAGTGACGGCGCTCCGTCCCGATTTTCAAAAGAGCTTCGACTTTGCTCTGTCCGAAGTTGCAAAGGCTCTGGTAGTAAAGCTGTAGGATTTACTGGCGGTGTGTTCTCACTAAAATATTGTTGAGAAATCGAGCTTTCGGACTGTTTTGGAGCGGTCGATGGTACAGTACTGGTGCTAGTTGTTGATACGTAACTCCTCCTACATGTAGAGGATTTTGCGGACGATAACGACGCAGGCGTCAAGTCGTCAGACCGTGGTGCCTGCTTTCGCTTTGTGGCACTGGTTCCATGATCAATAAGGATGTCTTGCAAACTTTCCGATCGTGGGAGTCGCTCATCTGATTGGACCGAGCTTTTCGATTGTTTTATACGTTGTCTTTCCTCTCGTTCTTGGGATAGAGCTATCGTCCTGACATGGACGTCAATTTGAGATTGGAGTCTTTCTCTACACTCCGAATTAGCTCCCAAAATGTATTCCATTGACAGGTACATGCTTACATTTCCACCAAGAGATTTGTAACCATGATCTCTGGAACAGTTCCCTGATGCTTTTCTAGTTCCGCAAGAGCATCGCACTTCATATCCCTGTCGATTGAATCGAGGATGAATGAGATATTTGCCTGATAAAATCCAAGGTCAAAACGTAACGCCATCAGCTCCGGTTTTCGATATAGCCAGTTTAATCCTGTTAAAGTGTTTTTGAAGAAGCTGGTGTCGATTTGTATGAACTTCGCTACTTTCCAAGCCTTTTGGATTCTCCGCTTGGTCCGTCTCGACTTTTGTTGAAGCAACTCGAAGCCACCTCTTTCCAGAAGCACTTTCAGGATTGGGGATTGTTTGAAGGATGGGATTTTGGCATAGCGTTGGAGGTTATCCAGGCTGGCATGTACAGCTATATAGAATATCTCCAAGTCGCTCGCAAGGTCCTTGATCTCATCGCTGGCCACAGGTAATTGCTTAGCTAAATCAATGAGAAATCCGCAGATTTTCTTTGCAGTATCGGCAGCAGCGACGATAGCTACTACGCTCGCTGCGAGACCAACGGCGGCTTCGGCCATTGCTTCGGTAGTACTATGAAAGACAAAGGTTGCGATATATGAGTGTGGCCAGAGCTCAGACAAGATTACCCTGCCATGTATATATAAAGAATTCCAAATAGAATATCAAGAAATCATCCACAAGATTCCATACATCTGCAGCAAGCACTTCATGATCTGGCAAGGCACACATCAAGGCTTCGCTCCGCATTCATCCCCGCACATCGCTTCGTCGACAGATTCAGTACCGTGCATAGATGACCAATGCAACACCCATACTGGCGAATCAGTCTTGATGCAACATACATACCGACGAATCAAATTCGCACTAAACCGCGATCACATATGTGCCATCCCACATAGGCTCCCCCTAGCCATACTGTGACCGGGCGATGTCTCGCTGCAACAAGTCGTCCTGCATACCAATCCCGCACTGCTGGTTCAGAATTGACGAACCATTGACCAACGCACCACACCACTACGCTAATTCGGTCTGGAAAGATACTGACCGAGTACGCTTCGGACCCCAGGGGCATGGAGACACTTAGAACATAGCCGCATGGACTATACAAATATGTGCAATCGTGAAAACGAAAGATTAGAGGAGAAGAACAGATGGAAGACATTCGATACGCATCCGGCTAGAAGGTTACCTTGATGAGAGCATGACTTATGACATATTTAAAGGTGGAACGGCCAGAACACGCTGATTTTCATGTTGTTTTCATTTTCAATTGTTGCCGCTCGTCTACTTATGATCTCATTCCAGATGCCACATTTGCATATCTTGATGAGTTGCTTTGCATCTACTCGATGCCTAGATGCGACCATGCGCGGCGTATCGATACGATCTGGTGAATATGGATGCTGCACCTCCTCAACTCCAAGGGTATCAATCCCGCTATCAATCTTGAAATCCAGCCACTCAACACGCATTACCTTCGGATATCATACATAAACACACATATGCCAGTCCTCAAATCCCAAATAATCTAGCATCTCATCACGCGTCATTTCCCGAGCTATCATCGTCGTCAATGACCTGTCCCTGCGCTGGCCTCTTGCGTTTGGACGCATCGCTCCTCGTGAAGCTATCTTGATCGCCATCGCCCTCATCATTACCACGACCTCCCTTAGCCCGCTCATCCTTTCTATCCTGCTCCTCAGCTATAGCTTCAGCCTCCAATGCCGCATCGAAAGCCGCCCCTGCCTCGCCGACAACAATAAAGCCCATCTTCTTCTTAGACTCATAATCATCAATGGCTTCAGACCCGACATTCTCAGCTGGTTCCCATGATAACGGCCAATTACCAACCCATTTGATCAAATAGTATGTGACGACTTGCTTGTTTTTCTTTCCTACACTGTATTGCCTCTCGTCTAGGATGGCATCGACTTCGTAGACATCTTCTCCGAGATCCTCCTCTTCTTCTTCCTCTTCGACAGGACTTTGAGGAGCAGCTGTTTGGACCAAAGAAGCAATGGACTGTTCTTCTTCTCTTTTCTTCTTGGCGAGGGACGAGTATTGTGAGAAATGTCGCGATTTCAGGGGAGTCTTCTTCGCAGGAGTGTTGCTTCTACTTTTCTTTCGCTTGTGATCTTCAGACATCTTTGCTGCCTCCAAGCTAGAAGCAGTAGCTATCGAATCGTCACGGATAGAGCGTCGTTGGCGTTTGGCTTCATTGTTGCTTGCTGATAACGAGACGCTTCGACTGAAAGAGGTTCGGTTTTGTCTGGATGAGCTTCTGGTATCTCTTGGCGTTGGCGTAAATGCTGCCAGCTGCCTCTTATCGGCCGACGAGGATTTAGGAGATGGGGATGGAAGAATATTATCTCTGAGCTTGCATCGGGGACGAGATTCCATATTGCTGTTTAGCTGTGCTTCGATAGCAATATCTGTTGGCAGCTCCTCATCCTCCTCGCTCTCCTCTGACTCCACCATATCCGCGAGACCACGTTGCTTTGAGGGCGATGCCAGAGTTGGCCTTTGCGGCGAGGTGAAAGATGGTTCTGGTTGCTCTATGGATGGTCGAGCAACACGAGATGTCGGCCCAATAACAGCCGTTGGTCTAAAGCTCTCAGCAGCACCGTGTTCATCCGGTAGCTCTACGAAAGCATGCTTCGGCTTTCTGCCAGGCTTGCCTTTCTTCTTCTGTGGTTGATCGTCATCACGTGCTGCGGAAGTATTTTGACCACTCTTTGACCCAGGACCACGACCTTCGCGCTCGAGAGTTTGCTGATACTCGTACTCCTCGAGAGTACGATCAGACACGTAATCGAGGACAGTTTCTGGTCTGGCGGTCATACGGAGATGAGGGGCATCGGGCCACGAAACCACGTAAACGATTTGGTGGTTCACTTCAAAGCTATGAACAATGATACCGTTCTTATCGTGGGCCAGCATGAGTGATATTGGTGCAAGGGGAGGTCCTGACTTGGGTACATACTCCGGTCGTTCGGCCACGACGAAGTCGAATTCAGCTTTCTCCATGAGCACGAGATGACCTGGATATCGGTTTAGCAACATTTTGGTTTCGTTTCAGGGAAAACGGAGGGCCCGTAATATCTGATCAGGGACGCTGCCCCATAGTGGTTTACTTATAAGGACCCCAAGGGAAATGCAAGTGGTGAGTGTGGAGATGCTTACAGGTGGTTGGTCAGAACTGAGAAGTCAAAATATGTACGGTAGCTGAGGTATGATGGCCTGAGGCCAATAATCCTGGCAAATGACGGAGTTGTAGTTGCGTTTAGTGTTGATGATATGATGTTGTTGGAATTGAATGGTCGACGAGAAAGGCTTTCAAGGAAACACACTGAGACGAATTGGAGACGATCAAAGGTGACGCGGTTGTTTCTAGAGAACTCGAATCCCTTCCTGCAAGCACTCCAAGCGTAGAGTGAATGAAACCTGTTTCCAGAGATACGAGGTGACGAAGGATGGAAGGACGATAAATTGAGATTGAGGCTATTTCAAGTGTTTCTGGTCGTATGATAGATTAAGGAAATAGAGTTCGCTGGACGGGAGGTCTGTTGTATTCCTACGAGGCTAGGCAACTAACTGCGTCTTGGGCGAAGCACACTCATCAACCAGCAGAGTCATCTAAAAGTGACATGAACCGAAGTCCTAATTTAGCCAATGTCTTATGATACTTCCGGAGATATGAAAACTGAAGTCAGGATATCATGTGAAGTCTCGTTCTCATAGTCGGGGAGAGATTGCACGACTCTAACTAAGGTAGTTGGGCCACACCACATTAGCCGCTGTGCCAAGAAATGCTAAGCGCGTTATCACGTGTTACTTTGCTCAGCTCCACTCAAGCTTCAAGCTTGATTTCGTCTCAAAATGCAGTCAACAGCGCAACCACACCATCAAAAATGCTAGGAACCACAACCTCAACTCTGCGAACTGCAGCAATCGGCTGCAGGTTCCAATCCACACTCTTGACACCTTGCACATATACCATTGCCACTCCATCCATCCGCAGACATCAGAGCACATGCACAAACACAACAACATCTAAACGACGAGTCCAGCTACACAAACGCAATATCACTCTCAGACCAACTTCCGCAACCTCAAGATACGCTTCGACGGCCACACCGCCCTCTTCATCTACACCTAGTTCCTCAGACGAAAGCACCCAGGTCCTAGACTGGAACACATTTTTCAAGCTCCGCAAGACGCGTCGGTGGTATCAATTAGGATCATCTGTTGGAACAGGACTGGGTGGATTTGTCGGTGGAGCACAGATCCTCACTATGTCTGATATGGATGCATTAGTTTCACAGCTTCCTCTGGATCCTTTCATTTCGCTGGGTTTGATCACATTCACATGCGGTGGTGTAGGCTGGCTCTTAGGACCGATCGTTGGAACAGGAGTCTTCAATTGGAGGAATAGGAAGTTTCGGGCTCAGATGGATATCAAGGAGAAAGAGTTCTACAGGAGGATTAAGGTTTTCAGAGTTGATCCTTCGGCGAGCAGTATGGCGAACCCTGTGCCTGGTATGTTTATTAGCTGCCTTTGATTATGGTCTTTAAGTGGCGCTGACTGTCTGCTCCAGATTACTACGGCGAAAAGATCTCGAGCGTAGCAGGCTACAGGCAGTGGCTTAAAGATCAGCGAGCTTTCAACAAAAAGCGAACAACCTATATTCGAGCATAGAACACTGGTCTTGGCGTAGGAAATGAGAACGAGTACGGAGACGAAATGATGGCTTGATGCAAGCACAATGCATATTTTGTTATGTCACGATAGGAACAGAAAGTCGCAAGCAGGGTATCGGAAGCCTAGCTGCAGAGAAACGGCATTCATGAGGACTCTCCCTCGTAGCAACAGAACAAATTGTTGATCCGCATGGATAGAAGGCACAAGTCCGTAGTTGGAATGCACTGTGGAATCCACTTCTAGACTCCTTACTGGTTGCATTATCATTTCAGATGAATAGTTATTTACAAGGTTATCTGAATTCGTATCCGGTGAAAGGAGACGATACCTGTTGTGGTTTTTTCTATTCTGAAGCACTTACATAATTTACACAACACCGAATGTCTTTTCGTGACTTCAAACCAACTTCTTAGTCAAGTTATACAACATGTTCATGAATTTAAGTAATGCATTACGCAAAGTGATCGAATCCTTGTTGGCTTGAAATCATTGTCTTAGATGAGTAATAATACGTTCGTGGCTTCAGGTTAGTCTTCAGGCACAGTCGTCTACTACCACCTGACTTCTGATTATTTCCCTGGTAATATCCTACCTATAATGATTTGGTGTTTTAGGTATTTCCTCAGGCAGAGTCGTCCGATACCCTCTTTCCTTTAAATCACCTTCTAAGCAAAGTTTTGTAAGATTTTCATTACTGCGAAATGCTACTCAAGTTAATTACATATTTCATGGCGACAAATCGTAGAATAAGTTCAAGCTTCACCAGAGGCGAATCTGGTTCGCCTCCTTACGTATGTATACGGAGTACTTCAATCTATAAGCTCGTTATGAGGCTGTCTAACTGTATGATCAGATATGTGACAACTTATGCCGTGTCAGCACATTCATCCAACAACCTCTTCACACTCCCCAAAGCCCCTTCACAAAACCCCCTCATGCTCTCCTCATCCTCACAACCCATTCCACCCTTTCCGTCCCCCTTCTCACCACTATCAAAAACCTCAACGCTAAACCAGCACCTCGCTCCCGTCCCCAATACCGCTTTAGCAAATTCGACACATTGCTTTGTCAAAAAGCCTCCCTGATATAAACACGGTCTGAAATCGTGACTCCACCTCCCTCTCGGTCGTAATCCATCTATAGTCTTGTCATCAAAAGGCACAGGGGGTCTATATACATCACTGATCTGCAAAACGTAGATCTTTTCCGCAGGAACAGTCTTAGTCAGTAAAGACAACGAGTACGCATAGGAAAGTGCGAGTTTCTGCAGAGGACCGAGATGAGAGATTAAGCCAGAGTTGGTCGTTGGATCGCCGTATTCCCCAGCGGCGGTTTGGAAGGTGTCGAGACACAATCCGATATTGGGACGATCGGCTAATTGCACAATAGACCAGACGTCTTGCCAGGTTGGAGCCACGGTAGCCCAGCACCAGTTTTCGTAGGCGAGGCGGAAGCTATGAGGAGCGAGGAAGTCTGCAAGAGCTGCGAGATCTGCCGCGAGGTCGGTCTTGGATGTTGACATGTTTGGTGAATCGGAAGAGCCGACCTGTGTTGTTTATTAGACGCAAGGGAAGCAAGAAGTGGCGAGTGACAGAGGGAGGGATAGATACCTGCAACATATCTGTCCCGACAGCCTGCATAATCCTGATCCAGCCCTTCGCTCTAGTCAAAGCATCCTCTCTCTCCTTAGAATTCTTTTCCCAGCCCTCAAAATTGGCAAAGGGTTGCAACATCATGATACCCAAATTATGTTTTTCACAGAGCTTCTTGACTTCCTCGCCTGCGGAGCAAAGACTATCGTAGTCATCTTCTGCTATATCTTTCTTGTGAAAAGATGATGCAAAGGAAAGAAGATCTGGGAATCCGAGTTCTATGGCCTGGAAACGTGATCTGGAGATAGCGGATAACTTGGACTCAAGTGGCGAAGTTGATTTTCCGACTGAAACGCTGGCAAATGATAGTGGGATATCTCTGAGGGAGGCTCTTGAGATGGTCATTATGAAATGAGGCTTGACAGTCCGTAAAGCAGTGATAAAAACTTCAAATGGTTGTGAAGCAAAGAGGGGATATAATGCAAAATGAGAGATGACGTCGTTGGTCTGAAAGGTTTTACACGTGACAGAATCGGAAGCTTTGCAGGAGATCTAGAGTGGTCTACAGTTATTAGATGGTGTGAATACTGCTGGCAGATATCTTGAGACGTGTTGCGACTAGAAGTACATGCTGAAGACATTGCTGTGCTCTACAGGACCCCAACAGAAAACGTCCACGAGTTTGATACCCCTCCCCGAAAACGCCAGAACACCATGCTGTAAAAAGACATACCAAGATTCTCCGTCCTTGTCATTCTACTTCTTCTCTTCAAAAGCCGGATGCTTCTCCATATTCGCATTTACCCAGGCCCTCAGCGCCGCAAATCTATTGACCGTAGGATTCAAGACAGGCGCCACAGAAGCAGAGACAGCAACACCATCCACTGCATCCATAGCCATACCAATCCCAGGAATCGAATTCTCCTCCTGCCCACCCGCCATAATGACCGCCATGTTCTTCGTAAACCTCTCCCTCTCCGACCTCTCTAACTTCTCCTTCCTCTTCCTCGCCCCAGGTTTACTCTTCAGACTCGCCATCTTCATCTTGCCCTCTCCCCCACCCTTTGCCTCCTTAACAAGCTCTCCAACATCTGGCAATGCATCTGCGAGACTTTCAAGCGTAGTGACGAGTTTCTTGCCAGGCCTCCGGCGTTTGAGAGGTTTCTGGTGCGCTTTCTCGATGCGGTTGAGGAAGGAGGAGTGTTTGATGATCCGCTTGTCTTTCTTGGAGTTTATAAAGCTATCGGATATTATGGCGCCTTCGCGATGCTTTGGGGGAGGTCGTGCGATCATTCCGGAGCCTGAATTCGAGATTTTGGTGCGGATGGGGGGGCGCTTTTTAGGTGCTGTTGGAGCCTGTAACTGAATTAGCAAAGATATGCCAATGTATCGGATAAGCGACAGAAATACCATGATTATGGATTCAGCTCTCTCAGGCAGGTTCGTTGCGTGTTGTGGGAGTAAGAATGGGGATTCGTTGTGGTGGAAATAAGTTGCCTGTCGTCGAAGGGATCCCGCTTGTCAGAAATATATGGTATTGTAGCTTTTTTCGGGGGGCCATTTCGCACCCCAAGCCTAAAATCGACATCATCCCTCTTCTAAATCATGAATTCAGCCACAACAAGCGCCGAAGCTTTAAGAAACCAAATCGCAGTAACAGAAAGCGAACTCAAAAGATTGAAAGAGCAATTAGCTTCCCTGGAAGCTCAAGATGCAGCAGCACAGAAAGGAATTGTGGGGTTGAATCTCAATGCTGGTCTCGTGATTGAAGATGACAATCCAAGTGAGAGGAAATGGCCATTATGCGAGGAGGAGTATAGGAGATATGGAAGACAGATGATCGTTCCTAGTATTGGAATCCAAGGTCTCTTATCCCATTCCTATTTTATACTATTTTATAGAGATCCAGTTTTCAAATTCGGTAACTGATGTGTAATCCTAGGCCAGCTTCGTCTCAAAAATGCATCAGTCCTCATAGTTGGTGCAGGCGGCTTGGGCTGCCCAGCAGCAGCTTATCTCGCTGGAGCCGGTGTTGGTACTATCGGTTTCATTGATGGAGATGAAGTCGAGACATCGAATCTTCATCGTCAGATTTTGCACAGTACTGCTAGAGTCGGAATGAAGAAAGTCGAGAGTGCAATATTGTACCTCAAGAGGTATGTTATATTCTCGTTTTCTCTACTTCACTGCTCTGATGTACATTCACACTTATATTGGGAATAAATTCCTTCAAGCAGCCAAAAAGGCTTGGAAGAACTTCCGAGCATACCTGGTTGTACAGATATTAACATCACTCAGTCTCAATCCCAACCCTACTTACATTTCCCACCCAACACAACTCACGCCTCAGAACAGTATCTCAATAGCCGCCCCCTACGACCTCATCCTAGACTGTACCGATCACCCCACCTCCCGCTATCTCATCTCAGACATCTGTGTACTCCTCCAAAAACCACTCATTTCCGCCTCAGCATTACGAACCGATGGCCAACTTATAGTACTCAACTCACCTCCATTACCAGCTGGCAATGCAGCAGGAGGTCCTTGCTACAGATGCGTGTTCCCGAAACCTCCGCCTGTGGAAAGTGTGGTCAGTTGTGGGGATGGAGGAATCCTAGGACCGGTTGTGGGCGTTATGGGTGTGCTACAGGCGTTGGAAGCCTTGAAGTTGATTGTAGGAGGGAAGTTGAAATCACAGCGTACTGTAACGCCAACCCCGAGCTCAGGTCCAGAATCAAGTCCTAATACCAAGGAAAATGATGGAACGAAAGCTACATCGTCACCAGTACAAACAACAATGCTCCTCTTCTCATCCAACAGCTCGCCTCCCTTCCGAACCGTCCGTCTCCGAGCCCGCCGGCCAAATTGTTTCGCCTGCTCCTCTTCCGCAAGCCTAACACTCGAAAGCCTCACAAGCGGAAGCCTAGACTACGTTTTATTCTGCGGCGGAAACGCACCGATCAGCATTCTCAACCCCGAAGAGCGAATATCCGCAAAAGAATACAGTAACGTCCACGCAGCTCAACAGAGCCAGAAGACCGGAAGTGAGACCCACCTCCTAATCGATGTCCGTGAAAAAGTCCAATTTGACATCTGCTCCCTGCCAAACAGCATCAACATCCCCTTTTCAACTTTCCAAAACCCCAATAACCCCATACAATTTCCACGCCAGCTTCCTCAGTCACCTGCATCCTCGCAGGAAAACCAGATCGCATCGCCAGCATCCGAGAAACAGATCTTAGAAACCCTGTTCAACGATCCCGCAACACCAATCTATGTGATGTGCCGTCTAGGAAACGATTCCCAGCTCGTGACGAGGAAGTTAAAAGATAGCGAATTTGGCAAGGGAGGCAGGACTATACTTGATATCAAAGGAGGATTGAAGGCATGGAAGCAGGATGTCGATTCATCTTGGCCTGAGTATTAGGTAGCGGGATTGGGTACTACGTTTCCCAGGGCAATTCCTAAGTATTAGGCACGGGAAGCAGTTCCAATTTCTATTCATCTCTGGTATATTCTAGCCCTCGGCCCGAATTCGGTGAGTGCATCGTGTCGTCCGGTCGGCCGTTATCAGTATATACCTAGGTAAGGTAAACAATGTGAAGCGAGTATTCAAAAGTGGTCAACACATGCATGAAACCATGAGGAAAAGATGGGAATTCTAGTACAAGTCACTGCCATCCAAACTCCATGTATAGAGCCATCATCTCTTCAAGTAATTCTTCATCTTCTCGTTCTCTTTCGTATCTTAAGCCTTTTCCGATCTCTTCCTTTCATCTCACCCCTTCATCTCTTCACCTCGACGGACTCGTCCCTCCTGTTACACACCTCTGATTCTAACATTCCATCAAATCACAAAGTGAAGTCAAAATCGCACTTCACCGGCGTACAAAGTGTTCCGGGTTTCGATTTCTCCATTTGGGACTTCATCTAGTGCTACCGTCCGCGTCAGCTACCCTGGAAGCATTTCTTCGTGCAATTCTCTATAATATTCCTTCCCTGCACTAAGTCATGCACCTGAGCTGATTTTATTTCATGGCTCAGTTGGTGATCCCACCAAAAGTCTTCAACCGGAGCATATCACGCCATGCCAAGTCCCTCCTGTGCAGCCCTGTTCCACGAATCCTGCCCTCAGCTCATGAAAGCTAGCATAGCCAGACCAGGACATCCCTCAAAAACCATGCATCGTCGACTCTCAATTTTCGCATTGTCTCGGAAACGTGTAAACAACAAGAGCGTATTGAAACGTTCAATCGTACTCCTTGAGTTTGTATATAAAGTTCCGTGTAAAGAAATACCTCAAACTCCGCACGCCCTTGCTTCCGCTTTCTTTCCCCGCTGCTTCATCAATTCGTGGTTACATGTATCTAGAAAAGTATTTACGAGTCGATACGTGGAGGACTTCGTGAATCCGTCTTGCCGACTTTGCCAAACGGAGACGAGGAGCGTGAATCTTCAGTTCTGTAGACAAACAAATCAGCACTAATCCCAATATAAATACTCCCTACTCCCAGTAGAGTAAAAAAGAGATGAACTCACGATCTCCTTCTCTCACCCTCCTTCCTAAATCCCTCAATAGTCTTCAACATCTCCTTCCTCCCACCATTCGCATCCACCAACTTGCCTCCCATACTCATGCTGACCTTCTCCTTCGCATTCGCACTAAGCAGTCTCTTCAGCAGCAAATGCCTCATTTGTATACACACATAAACCCCACAATCACTACTGTTCTCCTGCTGCGGACTATCCTCCAAATTCATAAACCTTAAAGGTCTGCCAAGTAACTGCGAGATTTTGTTCGTCGCGAGCATGGCTTCGTTGTAGTTGGAGGGAGAGAGCGAGTCGTAGTGGAATGCAACGCCATCGATCACGGATACGAGAAGGAGAGACCAGTGCGAGCCGCCTTCGGCGACCGAGACGTTGCGCGCGTCGTTTATGGGGAGAAAGATATGTGTTGTGCGTGTGAAATCGGGGAGGGCGTCTTTCAGTGTAAGGGGATCAGGTGTGCGCATCAACATGAATGCCATAGAGGGGCGGAGGAGTACAATGTGGGAGGCGGGGTATTTGCGGAGTTCTTCGCGCTCGAGATACCTGTTGTAGTAGCATTGTCAATGAGGATAATCCCGAGGACTTCGTAGATTTGGGTCGTACTCTTCCCAGAATGCAATTGTCTGTGAAGTTTCGTGTTAGTTGAAAGGTATTGTACACAGCACGAGGTAGTGGAACATACGTTATCTGTCAGCCAGTCATTCTTCAGCGTGTCCACATCCTCCTTCGTCACTATCCAGCAATCAGTTCCAGTCCAGCTTTATGACCTTGATCCGCACAACGTACATCGGATATCGTAATCTGCGGAGTGTCAGTCAATATGATTCGAAGCAAAGGTAGAAGTTATACCCAAGGGTACTCACAGCTAAGATACGCATCATCCGGCGCCAACTTTAGCCATCCCATCCGCTTGGTCAGCCAATTCCTCGCAAGAAGACCCATTGCATTTCTTCCTCTTATCGCTTCATACTCATCCAATGTACTGTGCTTGTCTCAAGAGATAACAGACAGACAGACAGACAGAACCTCGGGATCTAAATTTATAGGGTATAGACTAAGAAGGGCTGGCACCTACCGAATCCCCGAAGTGTCTACTCACTCTCCCCTTGAAAGGATGGAAACCGTCGCGGCCCATAGTATCTGATTTATCTGCTTGTGCGATTCGAAGTCCTTCCTTGAAGAGGGTACCTCTTCTCGAAGTTGGTGGGGTAAGGCTGGAGGGGGAAGTCGATAATTCCGCAGTCGAAGGTGCAGGAGTGGAAATAGGCGCGAGCAGCTTACAAGACAGCCGGATAAGACGCTGAAAATCTGAAGTTAGCTAAGTCGTGATTTTACTCTCTCCTGTTGTGGTATCGATGTTGTTGACGTCTTAATCTGGTGTTGCGGCCTCGAGACTGCGAGGCGGCAATGTCGAGTCCCCGACCCCAAGTCTTGGTCCGGCCCGCTTCTACTTACATATATAAACCCAACCTCCCGGTGTACAGTAACGAGTTTATTTGCACACGTAACAGGCGAGGACAAAGATAATCGTCTTGAGATCCCGTTCTAGACGCGACTTTGGAGAATAATCAGCGAAGCAAAAATCTTGAGATTAGCACTATTCTACCCGTGAGTAGCTCTTCTATCTTTTTAATTTAATCTTTGCTCGGCCCGAGATAGTATTTACTGAATACTTGCTGTGCTCTCACGCATCTAAATTTGTGTGTGAAAATAAAAACGTACACCGGGAGCTAACTTCAGTCATTCGGTATTGGTTGTCTCAGCGACTTTGCTGCGTCATTGGACGCCTCAGCCTCGACTTGACGACAATTCATCACTTCAATTGAATTGAATTTCTCATTTCAATTCAATTCAACTGCATCCACAGCGAGGCTTCCGCTCAACCATCGAGTCTAGGCCTATTCACCTGCGGTGGAATAGAAGCAGCCTACCTCCTGAATTGATGAAGGCTATTCTCGAAATTATGATGGCACTTTCCGAAGAAGATATGAGCTTAAGTCACAACAGTATTCTAAGGAGGACGTTGTAAAGATTCTAAGTCACGTACTTGTTCAGGACACCCGCTCAAGACGATCTCCGTAGATCCAATCCAGGATGCGGACTCGATTTGACGGACACGGATCATTTCAACCTCGCATACATGGGTATTCACCTTGCACATCATTTTGGTAAATTGACCTCGATTATTGCAGCTCACTTTGAAAGCCTCATCTGCCCATCATCTGCCAAGCCACAAACGTATGTGCCACAAATACAGTTCTCCTCCTTACAGAGTGCCAGGCAAAATGTAGAACCATCGCAATAGAAGCGTGGTCCACATGTAACCACAACGCTCAGATGCGGATATCTGTAACACATCTCGAACCTTCCATTACCGCTGTAAACATCATTGGGTCCCATCGAGCCACCAAGCAAGAGCCAGTCCTTCCACGATCAGATGGCAAGCACCCTTCAGTTCACTCTGAAGATTTGCGACCCTCGGAAATCTTTTTGCGGAAAGCGTTCTGATTCCTTCGCCAATTCACCTCAAAATCGCTCGTCGATTCCTCTCGCATACTCTGCTCAGTTTTCATCACTTCACCTCGAGACTCGGCGTAGACTGAAGCTAGTTCTGTTTTCTTTTGTTTGAGATTTCGGTTGATGACTCCTCTCTGAACCTCTCGCTTTTTCTTGAGATTATCGAGCATCTTCGTACCATTCTCCTTGTATTGGTCAACAAGAAGGTCCATTCTGTCTTCTTCCCCCACCAATCTGACTATCACCTCCTGTCATATCAATTAGCATCGATCGGGCAATGTCAGAGTTGGAGATCTTACCTCATGAATGCGGTGCAGAGCAAGATTGAAAGTGTTGTAATGCGGTCGGACTGCGAGATTCCAAGTATCATTGGGTGGTTCAACTTCTTGGAGTGGTGTCCTTGCGACGTCACTTGAGTGCGATGCGTATGAAGTTCCACTAGTCATGTCACTTGGACTAGAAACTGCAGTGACATTTCTCCTAGCTCTTTGTTGTTGGGGCATGGCTTCCACTTCATGTCGGCCTCGGTTGAGGACTCGCTTCTCTCGTGGGAGCTCTGGCAATTCTTCTTCCACAATAAGACGACCCTTTTCAGTTGGGATATTTTGGAAAACTTTTGAATCTCGTGGGTCAATAGTTGACGTGCTCTTGCTCTTTGCCGCAGCTCGTTCTTTCAGCGTGCTACCCTGAAGGCGGTCAATAAAACCAGACGACCTGCGGCCACCTTCCGTAAAAGGATCGACAAGAACCTTCTTCTCCTCAACAATCTTCTTGGTGTCAAAATCCGTGTAGACGCCCTGAGACTCGCCATGTAGGATATAACGAGTATTGGGTTCTCCTGGGGAAGAAGGGCGTTGTTTTGACTTGTTACCCAGAGCAATCTTGGGCCCGAAAATCTCCGACGCTCTCCGTGCGCGGAAGATTTTCTCTTCGTCCGGTTCTGTGACAACTATAAACCCATTTCCAGATACTCTTGGGTCAAGTTTAACTTGATCTGATGCCAGGGCTTCTTTCAACTTTCTAATATGGTCGACAGCAATGTCGGCAGCTATTGGACTGCCGTTGCGGTCAACTCGGGATCCCTGGGAGCTGGGCCGCCCAGACATTTGCCTCTGTTGAGTCGATTTGTACTTCACCATGACCCGCGATTCAGAGTTGCTGCCAGGTTCCACCGGATCATCATTCTCCTTTCGGTCAACCAAGGGGCTGCTATTCAGCTTCTTCTTAAATGGGCTAACGATCTTTGACAGGTTTGCCTTGTCACGCTTTCTCTTCCGATCTGGGATGGGACTATTCACTGAGCTCTCTACTTCGTAAGCCTGAACGATCGCCACTTTGTCCTTTGGTTTACCGGCGCTCCCCATTCCCTGGTTTTGTGGTCCCTTGCTGCTGAAACTAATGACCTGAGGTTTGCGACTTGGGTCCTTGATAGCTGAAGGGACTCTAGGTGAAGCTGAGATCGGCTCCGCTTGTAGTCGTGTAGACTTGGCAGCCAATCGAGGACTTCTGCGGTTTGGGATAGATAAACTCGGATCTAGCTCTCCTGAAATCTTGGACACAGACATCAGATTCTGGGAAGGCTCTGGCTGCATGGCCATCCCATGTGCTACTGGCGTGCTTTCCTCCTCTACGCGACGGCGCTTCATGCCGATATGCTTCTCGGTAGGTGTCTTCCGCTTCTTTGGGGCAATCTCCACGACTTCCACTTGGCTCAACTCCGTGATAGTGACCTGCTCCAAAGCCCCATCATCACCATTCTTCTTGGCAATGGTGAGACTATTCTTTGAGTTCTGCACTGCAATTGTGTGATTCGGCAGATCTTGGACCACTGCTATGAAGAGTCGGGTTTTCTGCTCGGTCTCGATAATGTCATGTAACGCCGGCGAAGACGAATCAATAACAGTTCTCTTGCTTGGGATCGAAAGACTGACAGTAGGTGCGGTAAGGTCATCCGGAATAAGCGCGATCGGCGAAGAGACAGCGATATCATCGACATGCATATGCAGAGGAGTCTCTTGCTCCACGGTCAATTGATTCTGGTCGTCAACCTCCACATCGGCCTGGGTTCCGGCTTCATCATGGTCATCTATGGCTTGAATTTCATTTGATCTATCTGGACTCAGCTGTTCCTTGGGGGCCACTTGTGATCCGGCTCCTACCTTCCTAAGGGCAGCTGTTTTTTGGGGAACGGGAGCTGGGAGCTCGTCAATTCTCTCCGGATCGCTGCTCAAAATAGCTTGCAAAGAATCAGCGAGTTTTATTGCCAGGTCTATGCCGGAATTTCTCGCATCCTTTGGAGCAGTAGCCTCCTTCGGTATTTTGGCCGGGGGGCCTGCCTTCTTGGAAGGCTGTTTGGGGCTCGTGTTGTACGGATTTTCTTCCTCATCCTGGTCTTCGATCGCAGACTCGTCAGGTGCCAATCCCATGGAGCGAGCATCCTCAGCTTGCAACGCATGCGTATCTTGGTCTTCGCTAACACAGGGCGAACCAAGTAGCGTTGTAATCATCTTCGGCTTGACCATCTTGGCGGACTTGCTTGTAGCATTTTTCTGCTTGGCTTTTGTGGCCTTTAATTTCAACTTTATGGAAGGCATATCTTCAACTTCATTTTCATCATAGCTGTCACTAGCGCCTTGCATCTTTGTCTTAGCCTTCGATGCAGCGGCTCGTTGGCTATGTCTTGGTGGTACGGCAGCTGGAGCCGATTGCCTCTTCTTGGCATCGATTTTAGTTTTGGTGCCGAGTTGCGGCTCCGGTGCTTTGGCTTTTGACTTTGTGAGATTAGTTGTGGCTGACTTATTCGTATTCTTCAGCTTCGTGATCGGATCGTCTTCGCATTTAGAAGGATCGTCTGTTGGCTTGTGAAGGCCGTACTTCTTGTGTGACTTTGTGGTTGAGCTGTCAGCTCCAGGCGCCTGCGGACCACCTCGAGACAATATGTTCGCATTCGTGCCTCCGTTGACAGCCTTATTTGTAGAAGTGTTGTCAGCAGCCGGCTTTGCCGCAGTGCTACCATCATTTGCTGCACCAGCCTTAATTTTCTGGCCTTGCGTATGATCATCTTCGTTGGAATTTGCCTGCGTAACCTGAGACTTTGTATTAGCCAACTGGCTTTTGAGGCTTGATCGACCATAGTCAATAGGCCGTTTCGCCTTTGACTTGATGATCCTCCGTCCGCGGGCAGTGATAGGCTTAACGATAGCAGGCCTGGTCTCCGGACTAGCAACCCTACGCTGAGTGGTCTTTGGACTCGCACTATAGAGGTCGTCTTCGTTGTCTTCGTGTGGATCCTCGATTGCAATCTCCTTTGCAGTCTCCATAGCTGTCTCTTCGGCGTTTGTTACCGAAGCAGCATCATCAAGCTGAGCTGATTGAATCTGGCTAAGGTGTCCGAGAGTGCCACCCAGTACCTTCTGAGAGCCGTGGAGGTCATTGTCGTCGTTTGTTTCGCCCAAGGCAGCTTGTGAGGTATTCTGAGGCCTTGCCTGGCTGTCACCAAGAGTCACGTTGTCTATTGGTCTTGTTGTTTGGCTGTTGTCAATTATTTCAATTTGAGATCCATTTAAGCTGAAGACCTCGATGCTGTCTTGACCTTCCCTCACAGCTCTGAGGAGTTTTTGCATACTGAACAATTCGATTGAGAATGTCACCGTCGTGAGTCGTATTGCCTGGGAGTCTAGGAAACACAAATCCGCGCCATCTAAAATGTCACCATTTCCCAAAATATTAAGGGCCATTCGATGAGCATTCGTTTGTGACTCGTGGTCAGGTACGGTTGTTATTGATTTGATGGATGATCTGGGAATCTCGAGGATAGAGTCAAAGTGACCATCCCGGCAAGTCGCTAGAAACGTCAATTGAAGGTCATCGACGAACAACATGTTATTGTGGTGCTTAGCTCCAAGCTGCCCTCCGGGGGTCTATTAATTGAGTCAGTCATAGCTTCTCTGCCCAAAAAAGGATAATTTCTCCTCTGAGCTCCTCTTACCAAAATCACAGACGCTGTAAACATCAATTCCCCAACCCTGGTATCTGTTAGCACCAAATAGCACAACTGGCTGATTGACTCACTGGGCTGGAGTTTGTAGCGCAGTCTTGTTGAAGACATTATCCAGATAGTCTTGGAATCGAATTCCCCATCCAGTGGTTTCCTGACTTGACAATGGAAAGTGAGCAAACGCGGCTGGTTCAAAGTCCTCAGGATACATTGCAGATAATTCGGTGCCTTGATCGGCCATGGCCCGCACAAGCAGGGCATAAATGACCCTCAGTAATTCGTCACCTTCCTCGACTACCAGGCGTCCGATACTTCGTCTGGTTCAGCTTGTCAGTGGGTTACCGGAACACTCAGGAGTACTACTTACCTGACATCCTCCGTCATCTGTTCCACTTTCGAATGGTTTCTCTCGCAACCGGTCACCAGTTGGATGCAAAGTAACCCGACCTTACGTACACCGGTTAGTCTGCGTGAGTTGAAGTTTTTGATGGATCTCCAAAACACTTACCCATCTCTGCATTCCATAACCGCTTTCGCTATCAACGAAGAACCTCAGTAGCTGTCCAAGGCAGCTTGTTCCGATAACGTCCTTCTTCTTCAAGACCTCATCGGTATCGTCGAAATCTTGCGAAATCTGGAATATTGAAGCCTATATACTGTTTAGACGCGAATGCTCGATTCGCTGCTAGGAGAAATCTTACAGCGAGTAAATAGAGTCCACGCTCAGCCTCTTTGCTTACCACCATCTGCAAGATGACTTGAAGTGTGGTGGAGAAGGCCTCGGGGCTCAGATGTTTGCAAATGTTGTCGCCCTCGTCACCTTCGAGTGATCCAACGAAGTCGTAAACACAATCTTGATCGAGCAGCCTCTCCTGCGCACGATAAGCCTGGAGGAGCTTGTTAATAGCCCCTAAGGTTTTGTTGGAACTCTGTAATAGTGTTAGGATTTCATGTTGGAAGTACATTAGTGATACCGACTTGATGTAGCCTTTCGTCTTGTCTGCCATTTTTAACATCTGAGAAAAACTTCTGATGTCTGATTGGAACTGATCTTCCTGCGATAGCGCTGCAGCACCGTTGCGCGTCGCATTCTTTTTGGGAGGCATCTCGACCGCGTTTGGAAATTGTTGTTGCGAGACCTGGAGAGGGATTGACGTTAGTCCAGTGCTACAATGAAGCGGGATGCACGCGTTAGACCTCGCAGTGGACGTTGGGAGTTGAAGAATCTCACTGCCAGTCGATGCCGTTGTATGATGAATTATCTGATGGCCGCGGTTAGTATTTGGCGGGTCGAGAAAATACTCTGATCGGCGAGCCTTTGCTGCCTTATGGAGGTACCAACGTGGTCCTGTCTTGACACGAATCGGTCAGCATCGTGATTCAGAAAAGCAAATGATAGCAGGTTGGGAATACGAGGGTCCTTGTCCACCAGCGCAAGACCATTGATATTGCTCGAGGCTTTGCAGAACGTCCTTGAAAGTTCACGTGTACCAAGTACATCAGACAGCACTGAAGCCAGAGAGGGAGGTCCAGTTACGTACGTATTGCGTCGTGGCAAACTATCACGATCTTCTGTAAAGTCTCGGAGTCGAAGTTGAGGTTTGAAGATATGCAGGCTGCCACTTGAGGAGTGAGGAGGGAATTTTTTAAGCTTGGCGGGGTAGGTAACCGACCGATCTGAATGACCGCATCCAAAAGGGGAAGGAACCCTTCGCAAGCACGATTGAGCCGCCTCTATTAACGTCTCTTATCACTGCCTACATCATAGCATAAATATTACAACAGTAAGGGTGATCTCACTTCATTAACTTGCAGAAACAAGAAATCACCTGCCGACGGAAGTAGGAGCTTTGGGCCACGGTCACGTGACTATCTCGTGCTGGTATCCGGTTTCCGCTCTCAAAGCTATTATGGAATATTAATAGTGCATAACATCTGCACCAGGAGAACTGAGAAGGGGCATTATGAAAGACCATACTTTAGTGCCCTGATATCTTAGGGGAAAACACTTTGGTCGGAATGAACCTGGCTGATGCCAGACTGTTTACTTATAACTATAGTAGGTAAGCGAGTTGAGACATTGACACTCAGACCCAGTAAAATTAATTCTACCTAGTTCAGAGAAACTGCGCACCACATGCCACGTGATTCTGTAGGTTCCTCCCAATATTAGACGTGCTGAAATATTCAAGGAGAAACATTCATAGAGCATACGCACCTTATACCTCAAGATTCGACATCGCAAAAACAGCTAACAACAGAGATTCGACAAGGTGTCGCAGCACCATTTTTATACCATCCACTCTACCACACGTGCACAATATCTTTCTAGCATCCTACGGCCCATTTGTTATCAATGAATCGGTACATGCTCAAGCCTCAAGCGGGTTAAGCCCCTTTCGCCCAGAATTCGGCGCCTCCACTTCACGTCGCAACTTAACAACTCCTGGATTGCTTCCATATTGATCTTGGGACCGAAAACTAAGTGGTGCCCTTCTTCAACATCTGCACAGCCGTTATTGAGTATGTTTGAATTGGAATCTGCGCAATACCAGATCCATTCTCCCGATGAATTTCAACAGACTCCGATCGTGCACTTGCAGCAACCCTATTCACAATTTCCATCCCGGTCCTAGTAGCCTATGTGACGGAACACAGAGCGAAACCGTCGTTGGCCGTTTAAAGCTTTATCAGTTCATCAGCGATACAGGTCCATTGCGAAGGTATCGGTTGCCCATAAACCCTTCCCCCGCATATCGGACATGCAAATCACATCCATGCCTCATAAGGAGACGAAGTATCTTGAGCTAGCCCAGCTAAGCTGCAAGAAGTAATAGTGTTCCGAATTACCACTGCCGAGGCTTTGATAGAAGCACCCATCGGAAGGACTCAGCAACGAAAATCTTGTTTACGTGTCAAGATTGCTGTTTAAAAGGACTGTGCCATTTCTTGATGGCTGTATCGCCCTTCAGTGGAGGTGTGGAGAAGTTGTTGTTGGCGTGATGAGAGCAAACAGCAATCGTAGAATTGACGGACGCTCAACATACCCAGGACTCTGTCCCAAATATTTCGCAGCTAAGACTGGTGCTGTACTATGTGAGAAATGGTATATAGCGCCTTTTACGCATCCTTCGTCCATCAAGCAATGCTACTACAATCTTACCATAGAAATACTATTACAACCTCACTACGTCTAAATTCCACAGTAGAATATAGTGTTATCCCATGATGGTCATTTTCGTCTGCACTGAACTCGGCGCCGTTCGAAAATATCAACTACAACGTGTATCGTCTAGCATGATACAAGGCAGAGTAAAGTGGGTGCTTAAGTATCGCCGCGTCTGTAAGTTGGCGCACGTAAGGAGCTGCATGCAGAAGAGCAGACTAGATGGCATCTGCACCAAGCATAGCTACACTAATTGGGATCAAGCACCAACAGTCTCCTTCCATTTTTGAGCAGACGATTTATCACCTCCGTCCCTTTTTTGGATCCTATCATAAGAGAGCTTACCATATTAAATTTCACAGCTGCCTTCAATCATAACACAAATTCTCTGAATGATCCTACCTTTAGGGGCATCGTTTTGAACAACCCACTAATCAATGAAGCCCTTCCAGCGTAAACTTATTCATCATTGATATGGAGGACTTATCCTGTTGTGGGTGCGCATTTCTCGCGAGCATCGTTATGCTTCCTTGATGGATCGGGTACACCACTAGCCAATCGTTCAGTCGTTTTTTAATGATCGCGGGAAGCATCAAATGTTCGCTATTTTGCTTTAATATCTTTCAGAAGCATATTGTTTGAGATGCTTGTGATTGTTACGAGTCAGTGAGTACGAGACCACGCAGTAGACAAAGCAATGAATATCAAATTGTTACCGGATTTTTAGAAGAAATTGAATGATCGAACCACAGGAAGTTACGAGGTGGCACGTTCAATAGTCATGGATTGAACATCTTAAAACCAGGGCACTTTTGAAGCCCCCAACGACCTTCAAGCACTTTTCAATGGTTGCCTTGATGAACGGTCATTATTTATTGTCGTGAAACTCTAGATATGGTTGTTATAGAAGGCATTTTCTATAGTCTTTTCGGGAAAGCCTTCAGACCTTTTTCAGCAGCTGCAATTATCCTCTCTCCTTCTTGAGCAGCGCTGTAGACTGAAAAATGCGCATATTGCTCATATCTTCAGGCTGGAATTGGTGATTGCTGTCAAGACCATTGCCGACTGCCAATGAGTCCCAACATGATTTGATCATCAGTGCGAGCCTCACTCACACCCGTGCGGTACATTTATAGGAGATGAATAATGATCTAGCAGAGTGAAATGGCAGCGACCTTACTGGTCACGCCCCTGCGAAGATCCATTTTGTAGATATTGAGCTTTCATTCCCAGGTAGCAAGGTCTCTGAGAAAAGCCAATACTAGGGACTTGGCAACAAAAAAGGGTTGAGACATACCAAAAATCAGGATACTTGCCAGATCTAGCATCGTATGCATGAGTGAAAATAGTAAGTTGCATGATGCTGGCATCTCCACTGTTGTGCTTGCTTCCACAAGAGGCAAGAAAAGAACAGTGAAAGTGACGTCTGACGCGCAACAAACATGCTGCCCCCCAGGTGACTGATCTCATCCGGTGACGTAAAAACGCATTCAAAGTATTCTCCAATGGTACCAGTGTGAGTCCAGCTCAATAGCCGGTTTGTTTCCGGCATAGCATTTTAGTTGTAGTTAGTGAGTCCTTCGTGCAAAACTTATGTGATGTTTTTCATGACTTCGATACCAAGTATTATGCAGGACTAATTCCGCCTTCAAAATAGAAGATAACATGCCTTATGAGATCTTTCATAGCAGATTGAAGAAAATTGAAAGGGTCGTCAGCGCCCTGAAGAAGAGGCGCGGGTACTGACGTACACGGTATTTCGGTAGCTTGCTACAGAGAAAGTAGCTTTTTGAAGTGACTGATCATATTCCAGAAACAGAGAAATACTCGTCAACGCTTGTCTAAATATCTGCATATCAAAAGTAAAACAATCAGAATCGATTTCGAGAAGAAAACAAAATATGGTTGTAGTAAGCTAGACCAATCCCTCCGAAAGACTTCAGCTCCATTCTCATTTCGAATGGAAGGCGCCGTACAGCATGATAATGCGTGTACGGCAATATTCGCTTGCTCCTCGCTACATGAGAGATCATCAAGCATTCTCGCATCCAATTCTTCTGGTGTAGTAAATGAGGTATATTTCTAGGAATAGATGACGTTGCACAGTCAAGTGGCTGCAGGGATTAATTCTGTGGAGGATCCCCAGATACACTGAATTTTGCGTAATGTACATATAGAACATGAGTGAAACGGAATAAGAGAGATTCTCAATCCAAAACGAAGATTTACATCCGTATCTATTAATCACTGGCAAGCATAGTAATTAAATAGTCAATTCCTCGCCTGGCCCACGCACAAGTCATGGAAGATGATCGTCCCGTGAATGGGCTGTCCCGTGTCAGCTCAGAGCCCTTGTAATCCGCACGACTCAAGAAGACACGATAGTGACTTTTGTGATAAGAGCGAACGGTTAGTTGTCTGTTCTAGGAAGTTCATAACTCCAATCTAGACTAGGAACGTCACGATCGAAATGACATTTTTCGATCGAAGAAAAGCTCCTGTCTCTCAACCTTTTCTTGGGTAGTTAATTATACGCTCGATTGAAAATTGCCCTTTCCCATTATTTCTGCTTAATTTTCTCGCCATTCCGAGACTATCGTGCAGCGAATGTTGGGTCTGAATGAAGAACGATTGATCGAAGTAAAACATCTATGAACTTCAAGGTAAGACTATTTTCGAGTGATTCATTCTTGGAATTTGGAGAGGCACTTTGACGCGGGGCTTTTGCTTTCCCCGACGATGAACGAGCCCTGAGCTTTTAGATATTTTTACTTTGAGTTCATGGGACGAAACTTCGGTGAAAGTGTACGGTATGTATTAATGCTAGTTATACACTGCAGGGCCATACAAGTCATTGAGCATGAAGAACGACTCCCCAATCTCTTTCCCACACACTCTTCCCGTCCCGTGCTGATCTGAGGTAGCCAAGGCAAGCCACATCACAGAGATAATGAGCTACCGGTAATTATTGGCGCCCACCACGATCGCCACCAACTGAGTAATTCGCAGCCGCTGTCACATATACATACATTCAGTCCGCTGTCAAAAAGCCAGACCGCCGTCAGATAGCTGAAACAAACGTTCAGTCGCATGTGTCAGATCCGTACCGCATGCCGCGACGTCCCAATCGTGAATTTGGGCACCCTGGGATCTTGTGTGCTTGTTTCAGATGCGGCGAATTGAAATGAACACCGGTAATTCATTGACTAATCTGGTCTGGTCTGGTCTGGACGTGTGACACGATCCGCAATATCAATTCAGCTCAGACTTCCAAGAGTGCAGTACATATGAATGTCTGCTAATCGTCTTCGGTTATTTTTCTTTGGAAATAACAGTAGGAGCCATGCCAGGAGGCAAGAGGCGAAGCGGTGCGGCGCGATGCATCCCCATGTCGATTATTATTCATCCCCACCACGCTCCCCCGGATCGATGCTGAAACTGTAGCTTAGAGCATACTACGGGGAATGATTGACATTTGTCATGCCCATTACCCCGGCGCGTGGACCGGGCCACCTAGCATTTTCCGCATCACTCGGTGAATGTGACCAGTCAAGAGAGGGACAACGTCCATACTCCTCCTCACTTAAAGTGCCATCAAAAGACTGCATGGCGGAGACACTTTGCTGTTTTTGCTGTTGATGTTGATGTTGATGTTGTTGTTGTTGTTGTTGTTGCTGAAGTGGTTGTTGTTGTGGATTTTCTTTTTGTTGCTTCATCTTGAGATGCTCGACCAGCTCGATGGAGAGTTGGTACTTCGCCGACAGAGCCTCATATAGCTGTGCCTGTAGGGCGGCGTTCTTGTCCACTTGCTCGCTGTACATCTGGCGAAGCGTCTCTAGCTCGTCCTTGCGTTTGCCACGAAACTTGCGAGCAGCGACCATGTTTCCAATCCTTCGCTTCTCCAGTCTTTGGTTCTCATCGAGAGCGATGGAGGTTCTTTTGCGTTTGGGACCGGATGATATTTTGTCTACAGGCTCGTCGTCTTCTTGCGATGTCGTACCTGAGTCCCTTCTTATGCTTGTTGAGCATTGAAATGACATGTCGTATGGATAGACCATGTCGGGCGAGCTTGTCTCGTGGAAACTCGCTTCGCTGCCTCCATTGTATGCAAATTCGTCTTCGAAGCCAGGCCCTCGGAATGAGGTTCCATATGGAGTTGGAGGGATCTCATAGACTTGCCCCTGGTAGAACGGCGGTGCAGGCTGATGATTGTTGATGGGATATATAGTCTGAGCTTGAGATTGGCCGAATTGCTGGAATCCGGGATGTAGATGTTGGGATGTCATGTTAAAGATCAGAAGGGGCTATCGAAAGATAAGTTTAGTCTTCTTGAGTCGTGGCCTGAAGATGAGAAGACCAGATTAAGAGGTTGTTGTGCTGATATACACTTGCGGCACTGGAGCAGAGCAGTCTGGCTAGGTAAACATATACTAAGTGCTCCGAAGTGTGACTGAATGATCAGGAAAGGGTCAAAAGTCGGAGAATTAGAGTAGTTTAATAGATGAGGAGATCACTCTTTTGTTATTCCTCAGATGAGATGATTATTCGTTTTTCTATCCCTTCTATAGTCTGGCTAATAGTCTGTTTATAGTCTGGTTCAACGAACTGTCACATTTTGCTACAACGCTTTACAACATGGGAGTTGACACTAGACCTTTCTATCTTAAATTTCCGTTGCTTGTGCGCGATAGCTGGATGAAGACCCAGTCGCGATCTGTCTAATGAGTGGGTGCAACAGGGGGGTTGGACATATTCGTCTGAATAAGCTGTATTAGGAGTAGTGCGTCCAAACCATCTATACCCTTTTCGTAGTCGGTAGGACCCACTCTCGCGACAAGCCCATGCTAAGCTGAGTTGGCTTGAGCTGAAGGGGAGGTGGGGAGGAGAGGAGAAGGCGGAAAAAGCTCTAGTACCTAGTACCTAGCAAGGCAACGGAGTAGAGCTAAGGCGAGCTACTTCTTACTATTCACCTACTTACTTTCAGATAGCTACATACATACGCAGAGTGCTGTCCCGAGCTGGCTTGGTATCTCGAGCGATAGAATAGAGTTTGAACCAATCAAGCTGACATCTCAGCCCTAAATTTAGTTAAGTGATATTATGACCTATAGTTGCCTGCCATTGGTCAGATTAAGCCGGCATCTATGTGCGGTAGTAGCGGCGGTGATCAGTGGCGGCGTCTGTCAGAAAAGAAACGTTCGAGCGAGGCTGACAAATTCACCAATAGCGGAGCGAGACTCCGGTCGTAACAGTTCAAAGTCACGAAGTGTTTACTGGACATTGTCAAACTACTATTGAAGGCATGTCAAAATTGGAGGTTTTGATCACGCTCTGCTCTTGTCTGAACATTTTACCTCGCTGGAGACGAACGTGCCTAGTCTCTGAACGAGCGAGCGAGCGATTCTTGCTTTCCAGCTTGCTTGTGACCAGTGTCTGACAAGAGTGGGAAATTCCGAACAGTTCATCATGCTCCGGGGAGGAGCCGGATGGCGCAATGTTAGCTGCCAGCTGTCCCGCCTCCGCGCCCGTATCATTATGGCGCATTCCTCGGTGAAGAAATTAAATACTTTTCATTCGACCTGTAGCCAGAAACGTGTCTATGCGCCCACCGTTTCGTAAGTAGTCTATCGATATAACTTATCTCCAGTTTGCAAGGGTTTGGCCATGTGGGCTTGGGCGCTAGATCGCCCGGGCATGCGAATGATGCAGATGCAGATTGCTAATGCAGATGTGAGATTAAAGACGCCGATGGATTGTTCTTCTGTAGATCAGGCGATCCGGGATCTGCCCTGGGATACGTCCTTTGGGATTTGCTCCCTGGAATCTCCTCCTGGACTCTTCTATCTGTTTTTGCCATGTCATATCGGAACATTCCGACCTACCTTACCCACCTGCTGCATTGCAATGTAGGTACTGTACCTGCAGATCCGTGGCCCCTTTCTCTACCCCTCCCTGAGGGCCCTGAAAGGTAGAACAGGCTGGAAGGATGCATGCTCAGAGTTCTCCTTTACGATCTAGTCTCAGCAATTCTTTTCCAGTGAGAGTCTGTTTGCCGCAACGAACGAGCTAATTGGAAAGCTATGCCCACTACAGCCCAAGTAGCGATAGTGCCAAGTGCCAAGTTCCAAGTGTCAGACTGGCTTGAATGGGTTCGAGAGGTTTCATTTAGCCCCGTACTCCACGAGGTCTGCGCGATTGGACTACATGTAAGTAAGGCTGCTAATCGTCGTCCAAAGCTGGCGAGAGGAATGTTGAGACCTCCATCCGAAGATTTCAGTCAGTGTTTGATGGCATTCTGACAGTTGCATGAAGCTCCAATTAGGCTTGGATTATAGACTATAGGGTAGTAGAGTACAATCAACATAAGACCACGTACTCCCTGCTGTCTTTCAATACTTCCTTGCCTGCGTTCTCGCTTCCTTCGATGCGGCTCTTACTAAGGGGTCTAAAAAACGAAGGAAAAGCATGATACCATATAGCCAGCCACCAAGGACTCGAAAGATCTCGTCCACCTCATCGCTAGGTAGGCAGGTAGTACTTCCTTTTTCGTCTTGTCTGCAAGCAGTAGCGCCCCTTCAGATCTAAGCGAGCTTAGTCGACGCATCCGGGTAGCGGATCACCTCAGCCAAGACATTCGACAATCTGCAAGAGGGGGTTCATCTGAGACATCGTTCTTTCTTGCTACAAACAAGGCTGATGATACTCAGCCACATGCGTCGTTTCCAAACATGCAAGACACATGGTTCCAAAAGATCGGCGGAGCATCCCCTGGTCTCTCGATCAGCTCATGCGCGCCATACTCGCATTAGGGATGTGATGGATTGCACCACCTTTTCTCAAGTTGCACAGGCACGTCAGGCGCCTTGGACTCGCAACTACAACCTGCTCATACGAGGACTGAGAGTCCATGCACTTGCGAGGGCTCCTGAAGGCGGTGCTCAATTCTTGTTCTCGGGGCTCACCTTTTCCGGTCAACATCTTAGTAAACTGAATGTTCATCAAGCACAGATGTGCGGAAAAAGAAACGACGAAAAGTTCGAGAACCTCATTCAATCCAAGCAACTCTTTCGATATTTGGTTTAGGGGGATGTGGTCGTGCATGATGGTTCCTGAATCGAGAGCGTTATGTTGTAAGTTGGCAAGTACGGACAAAGCTGGACCTTGCAGATCTGGATGTCCTCAGGAACACGATGCAACACGATTGAGAAAGAAATGCTAGCAGACGCAGTCCTAAGAAGGGGTTTTGAGATAGTCCTTTATAATTTTGACTATTACTAAAGTGCGTTTGATTCAAAAGCCATGGTATCAAATTTAGAGCAATGCTTCGCAGGGGGGTGATAAGTCGCTCTCAAGAGTCAAAAACGTTCCCGAATATGAGTCATCATACTACGTAGAACTTCAAATAGCTAATTTGCTAGTCTAGGACTCCCCCAGTCTTCTGTTGATATTCAAGTACCATCATGATTGACTGCGTGGTTCCCATCGTAACCTTCGTGGGCCCCCTACAGTCTGAGTTCGACTGAGATTGTGGAAATTTGGCTTTTGGGGCAATGAGTTGGCTGCGAAACGAGGGTGAGCATTCGGCAAAGTAGCGATTTGGGATGTTGAATTGGGCAAAGTCCGAAGCAGCCTGAGTAGGAACATAGGCAGCTTAACCTCGTGTCGTTGATGGTGAGAGTATAGTTGTGACCGATGACCTTCGGCCTAAATCGGAGCTATTACGAAATTCTCGCCGTTCAGAAGACCAGATAGTGAAGAGAAACAGAAGTTTGGACATGACTGCAGGATACTCGGGATGACTGGTAATTCACTGGCAATTAGCACCCGAACTGGGAGGCCAAAATGTACATATTCTCTTTCGGCTGGGTCGTCTGGAAGGTTGTGCCCAAATTGTTGGGGATATTCCCGGAAATTTCGCTTTTACTACGGAGACATCGACATTCACTGACGTCGAGATAGTGGACGTATATAGGATGAACTTTCCTAAGTTTTTAGTCTTCAGTACTAGGTGTCAGAGAGTGGAACGTCAGCTTTACGAACAACGGCTGGCACTAATGTAAGCTCATCCGTCCCGTCCATCACTATTGTATAGGAAACGCCCAAAAGCCATCCTCGTAAATGCGGAAGCCATGCATTCTGCTAGATTGCCTTCAATGTGGAGGAAGAATCGTAGGCTGAGCACCTCCAGCTTGATCTAGATTGTGACTCCAATGATTCGTCGGCTCGGTAATATAACGTCCTGCTAGATAACTAGTTTGAATCATCTTCATTGATAGATTTTGTGGTCTTCTTGTCTCTTTCTGGCTGTAGTGTAAGCCTTGAAGTGGTCTGCTGTCCGGTCTCGTCGATACAAAACCATTTATATAAATTGATTATAACTCATCAATTCGTTAACTCATTGCTCTCGAGGGTACCCAGGTACTTCATTTGAAGGGTATCGTCAAAGGAAACAGCGGATGCAAATGTCCCACCGTTATCTTAGTATCGTTAAAGCAATCATAGCAATGTCTATGACTTGCAAAACTTAAAAGTATATCTCTCAATAGCGTGTTCCATTTAGAACTAATCTTTCCGCCAATCAAATCCATAAGAGCTTGAGACCTGTCAAGTGATTGGAGACAGGAAGACGTTGCAAGCGAGCCGATACCTTAGGCCTATAGCTAAGGTATCTATGGTGCTAAGGTAAGACAAGTGCTAAGTAATCCGTGCCCTGTTCACCAGCAAGAAGAGGTTTGCCACATAGCTTGCCAAGGTGGTAGGACTGGAGCTTAACCGGTTGGGAATCTAGACCTCTCGGTTTGGCGCGGCTGTCAGACATTATGTTAGGCATTATGCGGCTCCGTATCGAGCTTCCCCTTCCCTTTGCTTTTTCTACCAGATAAACCCTTTTTGGTCTGGGATGATCTACGGGGCAAACTTGTCCGAACAAAGGAAGGTTTGATGTTTGCGCCACAAGCCAAATGGGGTATTCGTAAGGGAATTGCGATGTGTTGCAGATACCGGTACCACTCCTAGATGGCGATCACCTATATTAGGTCTTCATGCGGAGATGCAGTTACCGGTGCTACTCCTAGTTGACGATCTCCTAAATAGGTATTCCTGCGAAGACAGCGATATGTCGCAGAAGTCGGTGCAAGTTCTAGATTGCGACCCTTTATCGCTTTTACAAGTATGCTTGTGGTGATTTGTGCGGACAGAAGAACCCTTCAGTTCGTGGGTTATGCACGTAGTGCTTCCGCCCCGTCTTGGCTTGCCCCATAACATGACCGGACGAAAATAGCAGTACGCCAACTTCACTACTAGACTACGTAATGGAAAGGGACCTTCATTTTCCCGGATGATCCATATTCACTGCATTGAAACGATTTATAGTAGGTGCAGATTCTAATCATTCTAAGTTATTCTCGTGGCCTCTTGTCATGTTCATCAATCAATGCTTGACAGCGGCAATAGTCACTATTCCATCCAGTCAAAAAACCGACTTGCGCTACAAAGTGGTTGCTCGATAATCCTCGCCGTGAATGATTAAGTCCTCTTGGCCCAAAGGTTTAGAGAGCGTAGAATTCAGGCAAGCACATCTTATCACCCAGACAGATGTGTAGTTAAAATTGCTTGACAATTGGCTAGGGTGTGCCACCGTCACAGTCTATTAATTATAAGCTAGATATACACTTATGAGCCGTTCCTCACTTGAGCATAACGTATCAGCAATCGTCATGCAATCCCGAATGGACCTATACCTTCTCAGTAGATTCAATATTCTAGAGCTATCAAACTTGATTGACCAATATGAACAGGAGAAAAGCAGATTTGCTCCTAACTAGATAGTCTTTCTTCGTAGGTGTTGTGGTTCTGCGATCAAGGACGCTCGTACCAGTTTGGAGGCGTCTGCAGGTCCAGTTGGACATGTCCAGCTCAGGGACAGTAAGTCATCACCTTTTTTCTTTTTTTCTTTTTTCCCTCTAAAAGAACGCGGGCCTACACATCTGGAATTTTACCGGTGCCATACATCAGATAGGAGTTAGATTGATCCTCCTCGAAGTGAGTTGTTTCGAAGTAGAGAGATCATGAAATATTCTCGACCATTGTCGTGAACTGTTCTAGGAACTACGACATCATCAACGTAAAATTTGTGTGGAAGCGTAAAATCCTGCTATATTTCTCTTCCCCGGCAGGAACATCCATCCGATAAAAATCCGAAGGCGCCGCGATCTCGTCCAGAGTTTCTTCTTCAGGGTAGCGTGGCAGTGGACATACCTAGCGATGCGCCCCTGAGGCTACACATGGCATCTGGTACCACTTGAGAAAGCTTTTTGGTATGTTTAAGATGAACGAGTCGGAAGTATGCTTGACACAAGTAGCGCTTAGTCTATCGAATTGTGCCGTAGTCATAATCTGTCGTCACTTTCTATAATGCTAGTAGAATGCTGGGTTTGGCCTCAACAACTTGGCGATGAGTGATGGAAAGGGAGAAAGATATAGGGGGAATTGATCTTCAGTATAAGATACATAGAAGTGTTATCCTCCTCAGAATTCAAGCAGCATCCAGCATCGCCTAACTCAGGACCAAAGCGTTCCTCGAGAGTCCTGTTTCTCCAGTCATTCGTTTAAACTCGGTACCTGCAAGGTAAGTATGGTTGGCCTCAATACGCTCGTCAAGTCCCTTCTGCTGGCATCTACGGTTCAGGCCGCACCAGCTGTGTTAGACGAAAGGCAGTCATATTGTGTCGTACCAGGAAACAGTAATTACGGAGGAAATGGAGGGTATGGGAACGGTGGCAATGGTGGAACCACCGTCGTGAATCAGGTGGTAACAACAGAGGTGGTTATTTATCAGATCGTTATCAACACCTTCATTCAGCAGAACACTGTCCTCAACTTTGGTGGTGGTAAGTAAAGTGCTTCTCCCTCGAGAATCCCCCCTAATAAAAAGTCTAGGCTTCACGGTCGTCGTCAATAATGCCCCAACTCAGATCCTCACAATTGGAGAGGGCACAAAGACGGCAACAAACACCGCAGTGACTACGGTGTATGTATCAGCCATTACTTGACGTGAATTGCATCTAACAATCTTCAGAATGCCGGCACCAGGGGGTGGAGACATCAATATTTACCAGACTGTCAACATCATCAACTACCCTGTGGTCATCAGCACACTAGTTACGCAGAACACCATCATCCAGGGTGGTGGAGGTAAGGCGATCCTTCGCTGACTAATCAAAAATTGTAGAGGCTAACTGTTCAGGTGTTAACATCATCATCAATAACGCCCCAACATTCATCCTGACGACTGCCACCGGAACTTCTACTGTCACAGCTACTGTCACCAGCACCGTGTAAGTACAGAAAATAAAATCATAAAGAGCAATGCTAACAAGAGCCAAGCACGTCGACAACGAACAACAACGCGGTGCCAACGAGTTTCTTGCTCCAAGCAGTGCCTGCCGGCCCAGCTGCGCGCAAGCAACGTCGCCAGACTCAAAACCCAAGATTCATTGCGGCTGATGGTCAGACCGTCGGAGGATGTGGTTTAGCATCTGTCTTCAGCATCATTGCTGGACAGCTTGTTGATGCCACTGGCAACCTTATCTCTACCAATGTCGGCGTAGCTTCAACCCTTTTCGAGCCCTCGCAGGCTATTGGCGATATCTCTACCACCTTCAGTATCTCTGGTGACCTGACCTGGACCAACAATGCTTTCAGCGGCGGTGTAGCCAGGTTCTGTTTGACAGTCGATGCTCGGGTCCTTGCTCTCTTCAGCGCAAATGCCACGGTGTCAGCTTGTGTGCAACAAAATTTGTTGGCCATTCCATCGTCATCATGCAACAACGGCGTGATCACACCTCCAGGCAGCTCGAGCGCTATTGCATCCTCTTCGGCATCGACCACAGCGTCCCCCTCCGGTGGCAGTGCTCCAACTACAGCCTCCAGCTCCGGTGTGGGCTCATCGAGCTTGTCAAGCTCCGTCTCCGCTTCAAGCGTCTCGAGCGCAGCATCACTCTCGAGATCTTCCAGCTCAGCTTCTCGTTCAAGCGTATCTAGCGCGGCATCCCTCTCGAGATCATCTAGCTCAGCTTCCCGTTCTTCAAGTGTCTCGAGTGCAGCATCGCTCTCGAGATCTTCCAGCTCAGCTTCTCGTTCAAGCGTATCTAGCGCAGCATCCCTCTCAAGATCATCCAGCTCAGCTTCTCGTTCAAGCGCTTCAAACTCAGCGTCGGCTTCTAATCCAGCCAGCTCAGCTTCCGCTTCAACCCCATCGAACTCGGTATCACTCTCGAGTTCGGCTAGCTCAAGTTCCGCTTCTGATGCAAGCGTATCGAGCTCAGCATCACTCTCAAGATCTTCTAGCTCAGCTTCTCGTTCAAGCGCTTCAAACTCAGTATCGGCTTCTAATCCAGCCAGCTCAGCTTCCGCTTCAAGCTCATCGAACTCGGTATCCCTCTCGAGTTCGGCTAGCTCAGCTTCCGCTTCTGACGCAAGCTTGTCGAGCTCAGCATCGCTTTCCAATACAGCTAGCTCAGCTTCCCTAACTACCTCGAACTCGGCATCCCTCTCCAGTTCAGCCAGCTCTGCTTCCGTGTCTGACGCAAGCTTGTCGAGCTCAGCATCCCTCTCGAGTTCGGCCAGCCTCCCTTCTGCATCTGACACCAGCACCACGGATTCACCTAGTACCACAAACTCCGTACCTGCTTCTTCATCTGATGCAAGCAGCTCAAGCTCAGCTATTTCACCTAGTGCCACRGATTCASMTASTACCACAAACYCCGCACCTRCTTCTTCATCTGATGCAAGCAGCTCAAGCTCAGCTATTTCACCTAGTGCCACAGATTCAGATACTACCACAAACCCCGCACCTACTTCTTCATCTGATACTGGTACAACGGACTCGGCTAGTTCTACAAATTCCGCCTCAACTTTCACCTCTGCTTCATTATCTGACACTAGCGTGACCGAACCGCCCAGTGCCACCAACCCAGCATCAATTTCCAGCTTGTCTAGCATCTCTTCTGATGCTGGTATCACGGACTCAGCTAGCGCCACAGACTCGGCATCAGTTACCAGCTCATCAAGCTCTTC